>JAOWBC010000115.1:20967732-20982896 GCA_028566105.1 Hypoplectrus providencianus
TTATCCACAACACTGACGTCCACCTTCAATTCCCACACAAAACACTGCATGTTTAAAGTCTCATGTGGTTTTCCCTGTGTTTCACTCCATTTATATATAATAAATGTTATTTGGGTGCATTTCTTTTCATAAAATAAACTATGAATTCAACATGAGATCAGGCTGAAGCATGAATAACTAGTTTGTTACCCTGAGCAGAACAGAACACAAGAGGTCACAGAGGTTTCTTGATTTTATGCTTAAAAATGGCCAAGTGCTAGAAATGCATATAGCTATATCTGCTTCAATCTTCTATCTAAAAAATAAATAACTTAGTTCCATGATTTTTTCCTAAATTTAGTTTGCAAAATGTGTCTGTTTCCTTGAAGGATTTAGCATCACAAGAAAATGCTGGCTGCTTGAAATTCTCAGTGTGTATTAAAAAAGCCCTTGTGCAGAATTTAGTGGGGTCTATTAACAGACAAGGGTTAAAATATTCATAATTAAGTTTTCTTAGTGTATTATCACCTGAAACCAATGTGTTTTGGATATCTTACAATGAGCTTTTTATTTGTTCATGGATATATTCCAAGCACCAAAGATGACACGAATAATTATGTTTACACATCAGTAATCTATCTCAGTAATGCTGCATGTCATCATATCCGCTAATTATCTGACTTAATTTTATACAGTGTGTAACCCACATTTATTCTGCACAGACGAAATGCACTTTTAATATGTCGTTAATGGAAAGTGAAAGTATCCGACAGCACATGAAAAAGTGAAACAGGCTGCCAGCCATTAGAAACAATGTAACTGAACCCAGGCACTGCACCAATAAAACAGCCAATCCTTAAACTGCAAAGGCATTTTCCTGATTTTCTAGATGTTGCATCCTCACTGGTAATTAACATCAGGCACAGGCATGTGTCTTTGCAGCGTGAGGAGACAAATAAAGCTCAATGGAAGCACTCACTGCCTGGATGACAGCTCATTAAGGTTAATTTACTAAATTCATTGTAGATAGAAAGAAGGTAAAATGGTGCATGCAGTGAAGTTAAATGTAGAGTAGTGAAAAAAAGAAACTGTATAAGTATGCCTCTTTTGCATTGCTTTCAGAGATTAATACCAAACGCTGCCACTAGACGCCACTAAATCCTACTTTAATTAAAAACTGTCAAAATAAATAAAAATAATGAACGCCAGAAAACAACATTTAAGGTCTTTCTGATCTGACACCCCAATTAGTCCTGTGGTTAAGGTTTGGTTAGGTGGACCTGAAAGGCCTACTTACTTGAGGTTTGGGGACAGTTGTCATCATTTTGGTTTCTGTCTTTTCATGGAATTTTAGTGAGATTTTTTCTTAATGCCGTCAAGATCATACCGCTGACTTTTATGTGTGTGATAATGTATTCTACTCAGTTTAATTTCCTTTTAATTTTGGCACCACAGTAGAAGTTTAATAATTGTTCGGGTTCATTAAGCATTGCCTATTTATCTACACTAATAAGACACTAAATGAGGCGTTCAGGGTCGCAACAAGAGCACATTTAGGGTAGGATTCCCCTTTGAGGACAACTGTAACATCTGTTCTTATTATGCGGGGGAGTTCCAGAGGTCATGGAAGTAAACTGGATTTTAACGGTTCAATTCAGAGCCCGCCCTTCTGAGACAGAATGTAGAGAATTGAGTTATAATTAGGTGAGATTGACAGCGTCTTTGAGGTAATTAAGCAGAAAAGGGCTGATGAAATTCCCCCAGGTGGGCAGGGAGGGAGAAGTGGCAGGCAGGAAGCTCTTTGGTCTGGAATTAAAAATGATTATTGGGGGATGATGAGTTAGAAGAGAGACAGATAGGAAGAGCACGGCATGAGGCCTGTAGGTCCCTCCCTCACTTATTTGTCATGCCTATTTGCTCCCATGTTAGTGCTGCTTATGCGACCTCAGAGCAGCGCTACCGTCGTCAGCCCCGCGACTTTATGATGCCATAACAGTTAGCCATGACAATATGCATCCAATTAACAGGCTTTATGCGATTAGTCAGCCTATCCATTCATCTAATGTGATTCGCCTCATTACCGGATGACTTCATAAAGGAAGATGATCTGACTGCAGACACACACACACACACACACTGACAAAGACAAGGAGGAGGAGGAGGAGGAGGAGGATGGGTGTGTGAAGGAGATGATGAAAGCTCGTTTAATCAGAGAGCCAATTCCATATGATGAGGGAACCAATGTTTCCTCCTCTCAATGATAATGATTTGAAAGGACAAAACCATCTAGTCTGATAATGCTTGATGTAAAAGCCCACTTTAATGTATGGAATATATGATATTGTCACTTCCTGTCAGGACGGACTGCAAAGACTGATACAGTAGAGAGTCTCCAAGCAGTAAAACCCAGGACATGAACATTTATTGCAGCTTTTGAGTAGCTTTTAGGATTGACAAGTTAAGTAAGGTAGCTGCACCCAAGGGATTAGAGAACTGGGATTTGATTGGAAGAGTGAACCCCTAAACCTGTGGAGGAAAAAGTGAATGACTCATCTGTACAGAAGTCACAAGAGTCTGCCATGCCTTAGCTCCAATTTCCTCTGAGATGTATGTGGTGGCGAAAAGCAGCTTGAATGCTCGATCAGCGTTCCCTTGATACATTAAACTAAAAGCTATCATGTCATGTAAAAAGAGCTTTCCACTCAGTTCAAAAAGCCTGTTTGGTAAGCTCTGTGTGGAGCCAACTCCACAAGAGAGGCATGTTCGATGAGTCTGATGATGTTGAATAACAGCTTTTATTTTAGCCACAGTAGCAGTGTGACTCTGCAGATGGTAGGTTGGACAATGAGTCACTTGGCTGTTTGGTCCATTACTTCCATCCAGACCGGAATATTTATTGTTACACAATTATGTAAAAATATTCCAGACAAAGTCTTTGCTGATCTCCTGACTTTTTATTAAGGGCCTCTTGCAGTTTGACATTTTTGTTTCAGAGCGGAATGTGTTGACAACTGCTGAATGGATTATCATAGAATTTAGTACAGAAATTCATGTCCCCCTCTGGGTAAACTGTAATAACTTTAGTCATCCATAGCTTTTCATGGAATGTCAACATGCTGTTAATACTTTGATTTATGACTAAAACAAGCTTATTTATGGACATTATCCCTAGCTTGTGTTTATTTTATTTTAACACGAATAAACACTTAACTAAGCATGAGCATAAACTCATGAAGTATAACTTAGCCTACCTGCAAAACATCAGTATGCTAATCATAGACATTCATCCACACTTTTATCCCAGCATTGGAAAGCACATGGTCATATCATCAGATGAGTGACAACTTTTCCTTATTTTGTGTCACCAGTGCAGCATTAAAGCATAGGGGAATTGTCAAGTTAGCCAACTATTTCGCTAATTCCACTATGTTGTCATGCTTCACTGGCTACAGAAAATGAGCTCAGTGGGTCTGTGTCCAGTAGCAGCTCAAAGTCTAACAGTCCCTATGGCCAACTCCATGCAGCCATTTCGTCAGGAGGAGAGTGGAGCAGTTTCGGAGACAGCCAAGCTAGCTAGCTAATTTGCAAGCCAGCAAGTCTTCTTGCTTAATTTGACAGCTTTTCAGACTCTCTTAGCTACTTCAGTTCTAAAATGTGACAATTTTAGCAACTTATTCACAGCATTAGGGAAAAAGCGAGGAAAACAAGTATTTTATAATTAAATCCCAAGCATGAAGCTCAAAGTAACCACAGACCAAGTCTCTACTGTCAACAGCACGTTCGCTTTTTCTTCTTGTGCCATGCAGCGGACACATCTGCTACACCTTATGCAAATGTTGCACTGTTATGTCACTTATATCAAAATTAGTGCATGACAACTTCAGTTGACTTCAAGCTACTGTTGCAATTACTGCTAGCTAGTTTAACTGCAAGAGTTGCCAACACTACCAGCCATCTGTCTCCAAACTAGTAAGTGTGGTGCAGAGTCCTGCACAGCCCCAGTGACATGTCTTAATCATCACAATATCTGCAATTTTCTTCTGAAATATTGAAATAGCCAATCTAATTATCAATGCTGTGTGCTAACATTTGCTACATGGTAACTACCCACATCCTCTAGGCTGTGTAGAGCAAGCCAGCTAAGTATGCAATCGGTCAAGAGACAAAGTTAAAGCAACACACAAGTCATGGACACTGACTTTTGGAATGTAATGCATGCAAGATTGTGAAACATGGAAAAGCACAGTGCAGGAAGAGACTGGCTTTTGGCGAGGGCCATCATCCACATGGGCAGCACACACATCCACTGCCAGGCCCAAAACTAAATATGCTGAAATGAGCTTTCAGCAGATGGTAACCCTGGCTTCTCAAAACATGGCCATGACCAAACTGAACAATACCAAGAACTTAAGTCGGAGGGGTAGGGATGAAGGCAGACACAATGAATTTAGATATGAAATGGCTTAAACTGACCTGAGCAGTATTTTCGTGACGCAAATCTCACAAACAGAAAATGTGATGTCTTTCACATCTGCTCTAACCTTTTTGCAGGCCCCGGTTTAGTGTTTACTTTACAAAATGCAGTATAAGCTTCAGTGGTAGCTATCCAGTATTTGTGATGCTTCCATTTTCCATCAGTAATGCAGCAGTTTTAACCACTTATGTTGGGTCAAGAGCAAGTGAATTGGCCTATTGTTCGAAAAAAAAATCCAACCATCTCATTCAGCAGGCCTCCAGGTCATTTGATGCAAAACAAACAGCATTTACTAAAAGTTGGCTTTAGAAAGTGAAAGCAAATCAATTTGTCAACAAAGTGAAAGTTTTTGACATTGGATGTGAACCTTGTTGGTGAAGCTGAATAGGATTTTTTCCCCAGTCCTAAAAGGAATAAGAAAAATGTTCTGTAATACAGCATATGTACAACAGAAAAATGCTGGAAAGCTAAACATTATTTTATTCAAACCTATGCAATTTCTAGTCTTAGTCTTTTCTCTGCATCCAACAAAACATTAAGCTATAACAATAAGAGGATGGACCAGGTGCACCTGATCAGTGGTGCAGAAAATGTGGCCATGATAAGTTTTCAGTATAATACTCTGAATTGCCATATTGCATTTAATATTTATAGTTTAACTCCCCAAGAATGCTAACCAACATGAATCCACACAACATTGAACTAGTAGATCAGCAAACATGCACACTGACTACTACTACTTCACTTATGGCATTTACATACATTCATTTACTGTTTAAACTGTTTTTAAATCACCTTACCAGAAAGTAATTGAAGCCTGAAGTCAACAGAAATGGAGCCTTTTACAACTGTCAACCATAAAGGTATGTAAACTTCTTAGAACAGTCTGCTCTGTACGGTGAGCTGCGAAATGTGCATATGGTTATTTTGTTGTTCTTTCAAACTCTGCCCATTACGAGCACAGATACAGATTCAGTTGGTGGAAAAGATACAAGATACAGCATAAGGTGTTTGCGCTCATCCCTATCCATTTACACAGTAAACATATTAAAAAAGGCCAGCAATTAATCATTATTTCTTTTTCTTTTTTTCAAATATTTATTTCCCAAAATGTAAAGCACTGTCTTATTATGAACTGACATCTACATAAATGTTGAGTTAAACAATTCATGGATGTTAAACTGAAACAAAATCCGGCTCAGTGGTCAGATCAGTCATTAGATGAGTCATTGAACATATATCTTCCATTTGTCATTGGGCAAAAAAGTTATTTTTTTTAATAAATGACAACTTTTTAAAAACACACAATAATGAGAGTTTAGTACAGGTTGGTCTCACTTTTCAAATATTTCTCAGAACTCTTTCTAAGCTGATAACGTGGCGGTACTGTGGATTGTAAGCGTGTTGGGTCATGAAGGACCACAGGGGATAATGACACGATAAACCAACTTTATTGCAAAATAATAAACCAAAACAAGAAAATGCAGCATTTTACTGTGGCTGAACAAAGCGGGCCAACACCACTGGCCACTGACTGTCACCCTTTTCACAACTAGCAGGCTAAGTTAAGATAAATGGCTCATTTTAAACTCCAGCCCAGGCATTTTAAACAGCCAGCCCAGGCAACACATATATTGTAAGTACAATATCACACATTATTATGGTTCCAATAATAAAAGCAGAGAATGTGAGACCTCAAACAGAGATTGGATACTGGTGCTCTGGTTCTTACCATCCAGTCATGTGCTGCTGAATCTCCCTAATTAATGCAAGGGCACACCCCAGGGATACAGCTGAGGAAAAGTACAACAAAACATCCCTGGGCAAGGTGAAAGTAATAAACACACACATGCATGAACACTGTGAGACTGTGCAGTGTTTATGCGTGCACCTAGCAGTGTGATAGCGGCAGGGCAGGGCCTGTGGATGTGTTAACAGAGCTCAGCCCTCAGCCCTCCCCTTCACTCCGTGTCACTCACTCTCTTGCCCGTCCTCTCTGTCTGTCTCTTACACTTGTCTTTTTCCTCTCTGGCTCTCGGTCTCTTTGTGCTTCTGGAGCTCCGTCCTGCTGTTTCGGTATCCGTGTCTTCTCGCTCTGTCTTTCCACAGCCTTTGGGTGTGTCTATGTGCCAGCTATTGGAAGACATTTTCTGATAAATATTCATTCACCCCCACCACAGCCCCCACCCCCCGCAGCCTACTGTGTCTGTTTGAATGCTAATCAATTTCTCTGAAATTTCCACTGGCCTACTTATGGTTTCAGAGCCACTGCTCCCTCCTTTACTCTCCTCTGGTATTCGTTTACCTCGATTCTCATCTTTCCTTTCTCGCCCTCTTTTCTTTACTGCCCCACTCATCATTTTCCCGTTCGCTATATTTGCTTGTCTTTTGTTTCCTCTACCGCTGTCTCCTTATCTTTAAACTTGTCACCTTGTCCTGTTTTTCTTTCCTGTTGTCTTTTCCTGTTTCCTTTACTTTCCTTTTCTTTGCACTTGTCTCCTTTCCCAATGTTTGGTTCCGTGTTCTATCCTATCCTGTTTCCTCCTTACCTTTCCACTTGTTACCTTCCCTTGCCCTTTCTGACTGCTCTTTATTTCCTCTGCCATTTCCTCCTTTCCTTTTGTCACCTTTCTTTTCCCAACAATTGCATTGCATTCCTCATTTCCCCCTTTCCCTTTTCCCATTGCTGCATTCATTTAATATATATTTATTTTCCTGCTTTCATTACATCATTTGTGTACTTGTTGCCTTTCCTTTTCCTATATATATCCTTTCCCCTTTATTTCCTCTCCCATTTACTCCTTTCTTTCCCTTATCTTGGCACTTATATTTCCTTTCTTTTTTGCTCTTTTTTATCCCCCTTCATTTTCATCTAATAACAGTTTCATCTTTCCTTTCAGCAAATTTCTTTATTTTTACTTTCATTTCTCATTTCTAATATTTTACCACCTCATCTATCCTTTCAATGACTTTAATCTCCTTTTCCCCTCATTTCCTTTAATTTCCTACCTTTTTCTTGCCCTATATTGCTACTTGTCATCTGTCCTTTCCTTTCCACATCTTCCTTTTCCTTTAATTTTCTTTATTCTTCCCATACCTTTGCAATACATTTCTTTCAACTCATCTCTTCTATCTCTATCTCAACATTCCTTAATTTCATCTCCTTTCCTATCCACTTGTCACCTTTCCTCCCTTCTCTTCCCTCTTTCCATTCTTTTATTTTCTCCTCTTTTTTTATTATTTCTTTCTTCTTTTACTTTGTCTTCCTCTCCTCTCCCACATTTAGTGTTCTGGTGTGAACTTACATGCACACGCACACACACACACACACACACAGGTGAAGGAGGACTTAATCCTCTACCTTTCTCACACTCTGTCTCCCATGCCTGTGGCATACAGATGTAATCACTCAGTGGACAGGAGCATGTGGGAGTACAGCGTGTGTGTGGAGGTTAGAGCAACTCCGAAAGCTTCAATGGGAGCTTAGGTGGAATGAAAAAAGGGAGGAAGGTGAGAGGATAGAAAGTAATGCCTTTGGTGTGAATCAATGCTGTGGGATAGTTTTTCCTTCCCACTGTGTGTAGGAACTGCTGAGCGTCTCATCTCTTCCAGGCACCAAAGGCCCAGAGGTATGGTCACTTGGGAAATGGCAGCATGTGGAGGATGGATACAAGAGGAAAGGAAGGAAGGTAGAAAGGAAGGAGGTGAGGAATTTTCAGATAGTAGTAAGCGAGCACAAGTAAGAGCTCCACTAGGGGATAGAGGAAAGATAGGAAGTCAGGTGCAGGACAGGTGCTTTAGTGAAATATTAACAGTAACATATAAAAGTGGACATACAGTTTAGCATTGGGGGAAAATAAGAGCATAGCAATCAGATGAGCGAACACACCTGGGACATGCAAATGTGGACAGAGAAGAGAGGCAGGGAGATGAGGATGACTGGGAAGAGGAAGGATGCAGGTTGGAGAAAGAGGGAATATGAGATTAAAGCCTTGAAGGGAATCAACGGCAGAGGGTTGTGTATGGAGAGGAGAGAGCTCTGTGGGAGCGCCGCAGCAAACTAATTCTTACAGCCCTATAAAGGGTCAATGTGAGTAAAGGATTTGCAAATGTATAGGGATGGGTAAAGAAGGCTGGAAGGAAGGATTGATGGGCTGAGGGGAAAAAAAGGACAGGAGGGAATCCTGGAAATGAGCAGCATGGGATTAATGGAGGACTTCAATGACCTGACCGGAGGAAGCATTGCAGTGAAGTAGTGCCGACTGCTTTCTGTAACAATGTCCACCAGACGCTTTTTCAGGTGACTACAGTAATAGTGTAGGCTTTTCTTTACCTACAATTGGAAAAACGTTCAATAAAAAATCACAAATAATATTCAGAATGTCAGTTGAATTTTCTCCATAAATCATATTTGTAAGGCAGCATGTTCTCCAAATGTGGTTTTGACCCATTTAGCAAGAATTATATTTCTAAAATTAATCTGGATACGTTGTGGATATGCTGACGGTCTGAGCAAGGCCTTAGATAGTGAAGGTTTGAATGGATGGACCATTGGGAAAGATCCTATCTTTTCACACCCTGATTCTAAGGTGGATTTGTAAAGCATTACACCTAGATGGCTATAATCCATAATAATATTCCATAATCCATCTACGGAAAGTATCCTGTGCATAGTTGTGGTCCTATTCAAGTTCAATCAGCAGGAGGTGACGACAGTCTGAACAGATATTTTTTAACCATGGGCTATGGTTATTTAGAGCCCCCAAATATAATAACATGTGAAGTCCACCATGTTTTCCATTGACTGGGAATCCCCACTGGGAGCTAGACTTCAGCGGCACATATACTGTCTGTCTGTCTACACTGACTCAGTCCTACATTGTGTTATGTGAGGCTTAATCTATGTAGACAGCTGTTTTAACAGCTACATATTTGTGTGATTTAAACAGCTGTCTGTGCAGAACACAGCACACTAAATGCAACTAAAGTAGACTTGACATGTAAAAAGCAGGGGGTCTGGATGAGACATGTCTCACACCCTTCTGTGAATTGATACATTTAATAGAATGAAATCCTGTTTGATCTGAGATACACGAGTGGACAAGGACATTGAAAGCGCATCTAAAACACATCCAGTGGGGATAGAAAAAAAAAAAAACTGGAACACCTTGGCGGAGAACAAGTAAGGTTGTGTTCGGCTCATCAAGTCAATTTCTGAAAATCTTTGTTGTGATGCAACGATGCTAACCACTCCAGCACCATGTTGGCCCCTTTGATAAGAGGAAGATTATACTTGGCATTTTTTTTGCATGCTTGCATTGCTTTTGTGGAATCAGGATTTTACAAGTCAAGGTGTCTATGGCACCTTTGCCTGCACCAATAAAAAAAACCAAAGTGGATCAGAAGGCTATTTGCAAGTACTGACCTTGCTAAGAGCCTTAGCTACATTCATTATCCTTATTTCATGCATCATATGGCGATACATTACATATTAATGCCTGCACATTAACATACCTGATAGTACCGCTTAATTATTCAACATCGAATGCCCTCCGTCTTCCTCCATATCTCACCGCAGACTGTGTTGCCTACAGCTTTTTCATAGGTCATTACACACTAACGCTGTGCTCTGTTTATTCATGCAAATTGCATCACAATGCACATAGTTTAATATCACACTGTGCCAGACAAGAACAAAGGCAGAAGTGAAGGTTAATATGGAAGTCTGGGCAGGAATCTTAAAATATGATCCCAGTCTTGCATTTTTTATCAAAAGAGGGAAAATAAACATGCTTGTTAATTGTGGATCTCAAGGAGCAAGAGCATATTAAGTCAGAAGAGCAGTAGATGTAGGGTGTAGAGTGTAGAGATACAGTTAAAGGAATTCTGCAAATTTAGCATGAAAACTAAATTTCGAGCAACAAGAGTGTTGCTCTAAATTGTACTTTAGTACAGTAGTGGAAAAACTGCACTTGATTACATTCCATTACTGCTTTTGCTAGTTAGTCAATCGATTTTAACTATGTGGAATTAAAAGTTAGATTGACTGATGGGTGAATGTTGATATTACTGGACAGAATTGTTTGACAGAAGCCTCTGCGAAATAAAAGGATTTTTCTTTCTTTATCATTGGGGCATATTGTTAAAGAGGTGCACATTATACTAAAATGGATAAAAACCTTAAGCACATATTTACCACAGCTGATTTTTCTTCGTACTTTTTGTAATTCTCCATCTCATATTCAGTGCTGTGGTCGGACCAGTAGGTAGGTGGCGGAGCTGGCTGACGCTCTGCTCATTAACATTCCCATCTATCCTGTGTTCCAACGTTTGCCCAATCTGTGGTCCTGTAGCTGTGATTCAGATTCTGATTCAGAGTCTGGCACTGTAGTGTGAGAAGGCAATTAATCACACTAGTTAATAGGCGAGATGTGGTGGATGAACACAAGGTGTAGGTCTCCGTGTTGCACCGACAGACTATTAGATAACACAGGTTTGATGTACTGCCTCGTGTTGCGATGAGATTTACATCCATGAGGCTCGGTTGCAGACTTTATTCTCCAAAGAACACTCAAAGATTATTTTTATTTACTTTACCCATTTGTCAAAGAGGATGATTTTGCTCTCAACTTGCAATGACAAAAAAGTTTAATCTAAGAGAAGTGAAAAATAAGCTCTGCTCTGATACGTGTAGGAACCGGTGTTTCCTAAAAAGTTTATTTATGCAGTAACAAACAGTGACACCGTAGCCTCAGCGAGGAACACCATCCTAAGTTTTTCAGACAGTTTCCCTGTAAGAAGCAGCGAGGTGCTTCTCAGAGCCCGGCACTGGATGAAGAGGCTGACAGCAACCGGAGCTTCAAAGTCCGCCTACTCCAGATTCATGAGGCTTTTGTCAAACACAAACTGTTTTAATGAAACCGAATCCTATAAGGCATTGCTAAAGGAATTTCTGTTTTACATTAAAACATGTTAGCTCAGGCTCTTCTTTAGGATTATTTCGACTGGTGGCTGTGCAATAATCTTCAAAGCCACACAAGTTGCCCATTCGGATGGTTGGAGCAGACGTCAAAGACCTGGTTTTGAATGAAAGAGACCAATAATCTGTGTGCTGATGTTGTTGTGGATATAAAAAACCTTTAAAAAGTCCTTAAACCAGGAGATTGGTGTTCATATCCCATTGATATGGTGGATGGGTCAATGCCTACAGGGAATGTGAGGGAATGTTTTTTCTAAGTCTAACGCTATCCTTTTTCCTTATGATAGTGGTTTTGGTGCCTAAACTTAAGGAAATGGTTATGGTGGTAAACATATATATTTTACAGCTTGACAATATGTAAAACAGTGATAGTGATGTTTAAAACATTAATCAGGACATAAAGTAGATTAGCCGTCATTAAATCTCACATTTTAAATGAGACACAAAACAAGGTGAGGATTTTTTGTAGGAATTAATTTGAACCCCTCAATGAGAACATGTTGATCCACTCTACCGGTACAATACACTAAATAGGATGATTCATTGGTTGGAGAGCTTCATAAATGCTTATATCAAACTGGCATCTGTGTTTATACCTGTTATATGTCATAAACATGATCAGCTCATCATATCATTTATACGACTAGCATGAACACAGTACGGCACAGCTTAATCACAAGCATGTACACAAAAATAGCATATTCTATGGCTTTCACTATGAGATCTTGGAAAAAGAGCAGAAGTGAGAGAGTCAGAGATTCACCATGAAACTTGTAAATAAATAAACAGCTCCATGAATAAGAAATATAGAGCAGTGCTATACTGTCTCAAACCACACGACACTGTACAACAAGTACAACACACCTATACCTTTACTCTTGAGGTGTCACTGATCATGAACAGCGGGAAGAGATGCCAGGGTAAAGGTCACAAAGAAAAATCCAAATGGATTTGGAAAAAAAAAGAGCATGGAATGACTTCTGACCATGTAAAGGTTAGGAGAGGTTCACATCTAGATCAAAGGTTTCTTTCTGTCTTCTGACAGATCACTCTACAGCCCCCTGAGGCTTGAGGGCTGAAAAATCCAACTGATATGTGAGAGAGTCCATAGATGTGCAAAGAGAACTGGGTACTGACTGTTGGTGAAGCCCAATTTATACTGATGAAAGTTCATCAGTGGTCGCATGAAGAAAAAAAAAAGTTTAGTTCTACATATGAGATTACCTGAACCATCAATGACATCGTTGCCAAAAGAGCATGCATACTAGAGACTTCCACTGGCTGAGCTGGCTACTTCTCCAAAATTACATGGGGAATTAAGGGATTTAATAAGAGTGAAATTAATTATTTTAGGAGTTGAGATGTCCAGTGTTATTGGGCCCCATGGCGCCATGATGGACCCAGAAGTAATCCCACTGTTTGGACACTACACACATTGCACTACAACACTGATTTTATGTGGGCTTGTTTGTACTCTAGTTGTCGTGGGTTCTGTAGCCATTTTTAGGGTGCTGGCCCTGAAAGCTATCTGACATTTTTCATTCCACCTTCAAAGCTCAAATTGGCTTTGTTGCTTTTCCAATTTGTAAAACAGCCATCAGTGAGGGCGTCATCATCATCATCATCATCATCATCATCATCATCATCATTTCAATAGCTGAAAATAATTCATATTAGTCTAGAAATGAGATATTTTTACAGGGTTTCACAGTGTTTTTGATGTTTGTGTTCATTTGTGGAAGGTGAAACGCTTCCATATTTATATTTAGCTCCTGCCACATGCTTGGTCAGTTAGACTGGGTAGACTGGGATTGAGATCAAGGCGTTGTGAACACCAACTGGTGTGACTCAGTTGTGCTGGCTGCCACAGTCCACTGACACACAAGACTGCAACTGACAGTTCTAGTCCTTCTGCGCTCTTTAAGCATTCACACACGAACATGTACACCATCTGGATGCCATGATGTAATATATTTTATTTGGAAGAAAACATTTGGTTAATGTGCACTTAATTACCAGGAAAACAAACTCATGTACATTAAAAAAAAAAAAAAGAAGAACATAATATGTTTATATAGTTGGATTAAAGCCTCCAGCCTCACTATATGGAACTTGAACATGAGACAAAAGCACGGAGTTCTTAAAGCAGAAGTAGTTATTGTTGTTTAGCCACTGATTTGGTCCATTTAACAAGACGTTCAGCAGTTACTGTAGCAAAAGCTGACATAAAGCTCATAGAGGCACTTAAGGTACTTTAAAACACTCCCCCCAGCCAACTGATTGCTGTAATTTGCATCACAAAATATACTCCTTCACAAAACCAGTACTTAGTTGAACAAAGCAACATAATGCATATATATACACATACATTTATATACAAATATGCACATCTATCTATCTCAAATAGATCAAAACATTTTTCACAGGCAAAAGCTGCTTCAGAAGCTTGAAAATCACCACATCTAAATGTTCTTTTCATGTATAAGTATTACAGTGAAAGCTGCCTGTACTTCTGAGTATGTTGCTATAAGGAAATTCTTATAATTATTTCAGCATTCATTTGATGGTGCAATTTATCCAAAATGTAATAAAAACTATGTTGTAACATGTTGATCATGAATGGACAGATGCTTTTTATACATGGCTTGCTCAATGTATACTATTCTAAAACAGAGAAGAAAAGTTCCTTTCCTTAGCATTTAGGGAATTTGACGACTCTTGTCGCTATTAGACTATCTGTTAACAAACTATTAAGGGAAGGGAAGTTTACAGGCATTTTTATAATGTGTTGGCCTCGATGAGATACAACATCCAGGACATGGAAAATATGATAAAGTTGCCAGCTTGCATCAGTGCTTGGAGATAAGAGTGGCATGCCTTGGACATGGTGACATTAATTCTAAAGGCCCCCAGAAAAACAATAGGTGCAACTGTTACGATATTGAAAACTAATTGACAAAAAAAGGAAAGGAAAGAAAAAAAGAAAAAGGAAATGAATAAGTAGGGAGTAAAACGAAACATCAACTGACATGAAAATGAAAGCTTGGGAACACGCACTCCAATCTTGTCACACCACTAGTCTTACATTCCCATCACACTGACATACTTCAGCGATCTGGTTATCACCCACACACATACAGCATCTGGCAGAAAGTTGGCTGGGACTACTTTGAGCGAACAGAAGGAACAGATGAGGCCAGCTTGTGCTGCTTTTCGTGATCCCATCACTCCAGTGTGGTCCACGTGTCTAAGGTTTTTTCTGACTGTGGCGACGTGGAGAGGTTTGATCCTTATAGTGTAACTGAACCCTGTGGACCTCCAGCCCTCATTACAATTCAGGTGGCAGGAAGGAAAGGATGAAATATGTATACCTCAGTTGTTGATGTTGCACAGAAACCCTCAGAAATATCAAACAGCCAGAGTACTGTCAAACAAATGTTTAGTGATACGGGGCCATGCCTCTGGAGGCACGCGTACTCACTGCTGCATATGTGCATCTTGAGTGTTGGGCTCAGTTAGATATGTGCATGGTTGCCTGCTGAAAGTGATCTGAATACTAGCACATTTCTGGACACAGTACATCTTTAATACTGTGATTATTTTACCGTAATCAGCCTTAATGAATAACTTTATCATGCTATAGCCTATTAGACTACTACTAAACACTAAAAAAGCACACAGAACTTGAAATTATAAACCACCAGTAATTACAGTACTGTAGGTGTTAATTCA
>JAOWBC010000115.1:20994930-21005563 GCA_028566105.1 Hypoplectrus providencianus
AGAGTGGAAAGAAATTATTTTGTACTGGCACAGTTTTCTCCCATTTGTCATTATCTTTTGCCTGTATCTTTTTTTTTACTTCATGATTATATAAAACACTAAACAAAAGAGGTAATTTCCCACTTCGATTCTTTTACAAATCTCGCAGCTCATTTGACAAGTGATGATTTTTCACGACTTAACAACAACACATGAAACTGCAACTGCAACCAGGTTCTGGAGTCTCTGTCAGACAAAACAGTAAGCATTTTTGTTAATCAATATTTTGTTTATTTTGTGTTTCAGTAAGCTGCCAACACATGGGAAAGTCAGTGAGACTGAATTACAGCAATGATGAGGGTGTGTTACTGTAGCAGCACGGTGGCTGTTCAAACAGATAAATAAGGTGCTGCTGCAGCTCAGGAGGCAGAATAACCAATAGAGCACTGACAATTTATCGGTCAGCTGATTTGATCAGACAACATCTACACGACATAACGATACATACCTGTGTTATCTGTATCGGCGAATATGTGGTCCAATATGCAGCAATTTTTGTAATTTATTTGTACATTTAAATACTGAAACTTAACATATAGTGCTATTTACCTTTTTTTTTATTTATCTTAAATGGTCAGCTGTGTACTGAAACTGATTACCAATCATTATATTATTTTCTATTGAAAGAGTCAGAAGTTGATTGAAACTTGACATACAGTCGTATTAAGCCTTTCACTGTTTTCATTATTATTTTTGAAATAGGTAGCAATTGACTGATGCTGAACATATTATTTACCAATTCATTTTATTTATTTATTGATTTCATATAGTTTTTTTATTTGCCATTTTATTATTTATTAATATTTAAATATTTAGCAGTTCACACTGATAATACTATATTTGTTTAAATTCAGTTTTCTTTTCTTATGTCAAATGTGAAACATGTGCACAGTCCACATAGAATTGGTTTATTTTCAACCCAGCTCAAAATGTCACTACATTGGTCAGGAAGGCCAGTCCATTTACCATAAAACATCCTCATAATTAATAAAATATCATGCCACCCTGTGATTACTTTGAGCATTACAAATAAACAAAAGCCCATCCACCCTATTCCTGGTGGACATTTTGACCTGTAATTAACATTGACGATGTCTCTATTCCATTATGTGTACCAGTAAGCCGTGTCAGCAAATGTGATTCCAGCCATCATTAATGTTACTCATTTTGCTCTGGATTTTGCTATTTTGAGTCAAAGTTAAGGTCAGCCTCTACTTACGCGCTGATATCTCTTAAAATGTACGACCTTGACTTGCACTGACTTGTAGCTGTGCAAGGTTTGTCACCAGAGAGGCCAGATACATAATTTATCAATGTGGAAGAAAGAGTAGATTTTCTCCTAGGACATTCTCAGAGTTTTCCCCAATTTTTTTTTACTCTTTGTGTGCAGAAAATATGTTAAATTAAATATAAGTCATAGTTTTTTTTTTCTTTCAACTTTAAAATGTGTCTACAGAGGGATTTTAATTAACTAAGCAGGCTGTTCTCATTCACTGTTACCACTTACACCTATAAAAAAATAATGCACTTTTTGTAACTAATCCATGTAATACTGAGCCAGGAGGCAGTAATCATGGCAGGGGTGAAGGAGGCATTCAACGGTCAATGTATCATGATCATAAAAGTCCACGCCAGGAGGGCCGGATGGATGGGGATGAAGATATAAAACCAACTAATGATGAGAATATGATCAGTTAGGGCAAAATATATGCCATGACAGTGGTCGAATAGCAATCTTTTTCTTTTCATGGGTGAGGCAATAATTAGATCTTGCAAGATGCAGACTCAAAGTAGACTTTCTAACTGAAAAATGGTGATATAAAAAACAATCCCTGTGCTTGCAGCACAATGTGCCACATATCCAATGCACAGCCAAAACTCGATATATGCATCATGGCCAGCTAGTAAAATTTAAACAAGAAAAATAAAATTGTTTATCAGCCACAAGGGAACAAGTAAACAGAAACAAGGTAGAAACAAACATCTGTGATTGTTTTTAATCTGAATGATAAGAAAAACGTCATAAAAATTCCCCTCAATTAGAACCTAAAACATGACCAACTGGTACTTTTAGCTTCCTAGTACAATTAAACTTGGAACAAAAAAGTATAATCCAACTGTTCTCTTAATTAAACACTCTCAGACTCAGCTGTTTTACCCTCCTCTGTTTTTTTTTACTGAGCAGTTTGTCAACATACTGTTAAAATCCAAAAAATGTCTTAACTTCCCTGGCAGCCACGTACCTATTGTCAAAATGTTTTCCCTTCATCCACCACAGGGATGATGGTGAAAATGCCAAGGTAGGTTCCCTGTTGAAGATACCATATGCTCTGCATCTTTACACATTTCACTCTTGGATGGGTTTTGCTTCCCTACAAGCAAAACTTAGCTGTGAAACAGGGCTTTACATTATGAATACATTTGAATATGTTTGGAGAATGTGTGTGTTCAACATGAAAACGTTACCTTCTCGGTTCCATCTGGTACATAAGCACACACCTGACACACTCATCCCTGGCTTATCTTACGACGCAGCATGGGATGGGATAAAGCTGTGTGTGTGTGTGTGTGTGTGTGTGTGTGTGTATGTGTGTGTGTGTGTGTGTGTGATATGAAATATGTGGAATCTCAAAAAGTGTCAGTGATGCAGACACATATGCAGACGCACGCATTTAGGCATGTCACTGAGGCTCCTAGGCTTCTTTTGTGCTACACCCACACACACACATGCACACACACACACACACACACACACACACACACACGCACGCACGTACACACACGCACAAACACACACACAAACACACACGCACACAGTCCCAAAGGTAGAAAGCTAATTCTTCCATTTTATTCAATAATGCAGGAGAGAGATTTTGTCCCTGATTTTGTGGAAACAGGAAACTATCGACTTACAGCAGTGACAAAATGGGACAGAACAATTAGTTTGAACTGGAAAAGTGCACTGAGAAGAGTGTAGCTCTGCCAGGCCGAGAATCCGCTGCACAGCAGAGCTCCAATCAATCCAAACCCTATTCAGAAAACAGGCATTTCGAAAGTTGTTATCTTTAACTATGCATAAAGTCCTGACAAAGCAAGATTTCAGACTTTTTACACATCTGTATCATGAAGTGGCTATTTTTGCACCATTTGACCCATTCATTCTGGCTGTAGCTGACTGACGGACATATCCATGTAACAACAGGAGTTGACTTGTGTTTGACTATATAAAACAGTAATCAAACACGTTTTTCAAATGTTATGAAGCATCACAACCATGAGAGATCATTGTGCAGACGAGCATGAATGTGTGCACGGAAACAAAGAGGTAAAATATATATATAAAAAATAAAAGGACTAATGCATCCATCCTTTGCTTTGAACCAGTGAAAGAGAGGAGTGACTTACAAAAAAAAGCAACGAGGGAAGTGGAAATGGCCTAAAGCAACCACACACACATAAACACACACACACACTGATGAAACCCCTGAGCAGCATTGTCATCACTCTTCATTTGCTCTGTGGATCACCACAACCAGCTTAATGTACCACTGCGCGCGCACACACACACACACACACACACACACACACGCACACACAGCTGCAGACACACGCATCATCATAATCTACTATCTCATCGTATTTCCATGTGACTCATCCATTATACTGCGTTCTATAACTTCAGCAATTTTTCATCCGTGACCATCTCAATCTTCAGCAACAAAAACGCTGCTGGAGCGTGAAGCTTTCGCCATATGAGCGGTAATTAAAATACTTAAAGAGCCAATCTGCACTCCTGAACTATCTTAACACGTGGGCGAAAAGGTTTTGTTCTCACTTTAATTAGCAGGCCTCCTGGAAGTTTTGAATCTTCTCACTTGCTGAGAAAAAATCTGTACAAATTCGAGTCAAAATAACCAGCCAAGGACATGGTCAGAGGTGGCAGGACAAGCTGACATTAATATATGGTCAGTCCCTGTCTCACATGCATAATAAACAGGAGAGGATCTCATGGAACAGCTTGTACAGAGAGTTACAGAGATCCAGGGCCAGATTTATGTAAATGAGCATTTTATTCCATTCCTGCACCTGCAATTAACATCTGGTTACCAAAGCTAGTGGTAATTACAGTCTGTGGAGGGGAGTGTCTGACAGCCATGCTCTGTCTCAGAGCAGTTCAGTTAAAGCACTTCTCTGAAATCAGGTAAATGTGACACAAACAACAGTTTACAGTATGAACACGTTAAAGGTGGGACTATGCTGTTGTGGTTGTCATCAAATAGGTTAAAAGTATTCGAACAACAACCTTTTTTACCCCAAGGTTAAAAAAAAGAAAAATACACCTGTAACAAATGCATACAAATATGCTTAAGAAAACAATTTCAGACCAACAGATGAACATTTACTCCATTGGATAAGAATTTTTGAGAAAATCGTAGCAGTAGTAGCAAGAACATCTCTGCGTCTGATGCTGCCTCCCCAACAGACTGCAGCATGAAACAACACGCTGCCACCACAGACGGATAAACATCTGCAGCATCTTACTACAGATGTTTTTATCCAGGTATACACCTAGATATTTAGAACTGGGCTCCACCTCGATGACCACCCCACCAGTATTCACTGGCTGAAAGAGGGGACTTGATCCTGTGGAAATCTATGATCAGTTCCTTGGTCTTTGAGTTGTTCAGGAGGAGATAGTTCTTATGACTCCAGTCACTGAAGGCTTTTTATTCGATCCCTGTATTCAGATTAATGTCATATTTGAAGTCCACTGTGAAGATGGCAGTCTTTCCTCGGTGAGATAATTTCCACCCCACTTTTCTGCTGGTCTAGTCAGAGATTCAAGGGTTTTGGAATAAAAATACACAGGAGTCGCAGAAGCTCACCCCAACCCACTTACATTAAAAAAATTAAAATAAATAAAATAAAATGTTTGTCTGAAGGCAAAGAAATCAATTTGGCTAAAAAGTTGTGAAAAAATATAAATACACTGAATGCAATAATATATCACTTTTTCAACATACATTAGATTTAAGTCGGTATATGGACAGTATTTAATATTCAAACTTCCACTTTTGTAAAAATACACTCGGAATTCTGACTTTGATGCAGCCTGCTCTATGTGTTACACAGCGTCCAAACTTTTATGAAATTGGGGTTGTATATTGTGCTTCAAAAGCTATCAGAATCAATATCTTTGATCAATATCTCTGCATTATTTTCACATATTCAAACTGACAAACACTTGACCAGTGCTTTCATCTACCTTGAGATCCAATACTGCTACTGCCTCTGACTTTAAATAGCCTCAGAAATGATCAACTGCAGAGTGGAGCTCTGACACTTGGAACTAACAAAGTTCATTTTTCAACTGAGGCTGAAAAATGAAATAAAATGACAGATTGGAGTTTAAACTCAGGGTCTGACTGGATGTGCTGCATGGCAGGAACGCATGTGCCGGGCCCTGACTTGGCAATATTCTCAACTATGACACACTCTCTAACTATGCTGATTATGAAAAGGGCTGCAAAAATCTAATTATATTATGCAAAACGGATTGAAAAGCCTGTGAAATGATGTTGTAATACATTTAAAGTGTGACATTTGATGAATCAGCCTAAAGAATGTCTGCCTGTGCAATAACTTGTGAGGAAATGTTTTCTAATTGTATGAGGTTCTCTGGATTAGATGCTTCCCAGAACAAATCTTTTCTTGTTTATCACGAAACAGCTCTTCTGGATTAACACCTTGTTCAAACACTCCAGTCCACGGGATTCAAACCAGACGGACTCCTTCTGGCAACCTCTCTGCCAACCAATGCCTCCAATCTACATGCAGAATGTGGAACGCGGTCTAATTAATTCCAGTTGCCAATTTGTCTGCATTTCAGTGTGCATGTGAGGTCTTCTGTCTAATCACTGCTGGGTTTAAAGCCTAACATGAGGAATGTGTTCAACAGCAGGGTCAAGTTCCTCATTCATGCTGGGTGCTCGGAGGGAAAAAAAGAACACAGAATACTACAACTAGTTAACCTCCACCTCATGCTTCACGCAAATACTCAAATGTTTCAATGAATCACTGCAGACTGCGGTAACAGCCTCTTTTAAAATTTACACAGCTCCACTTTAAGTGTGCCTGCAGCTGCCAACAGAAATGCAGAAATGTGTTTTTCCATTGTGGCAATTCAGAATAAATAAATCATATTGTATGTGTTGATGAGACATTTCAATCTCTGCCGGGTAAACACTTGTTAAAGTTCTTTGCCAGATCATGTTTAATAATGAATAATCTGATGAATATCCATCCAGCTCATGTGTTTATCTATCTGGAGATTCTTCATATCAAAGTGCTTTAAAAGCCTTCTTTTTCTCTCATGTGCATCCATCTGTTGACATTTACGTGTAGAACATGTTGTACAGATTTTCTGCGCTGCATTTATAACTGTCGCGGTGGGTTATTTGTTCAGCTCTTATGTTTCAGGTTTTGCTGCATTTTAAAAACAAAGCATCACCTGACAGGTGACACTTAAAAAATAAAATCATGTTATTTCTTTTTGTTTGTTTTTATATTTATAGGATGCATCTCCGCTCTGACAGGGTGGAAACTAAATGTTCTTCCTTCAAAAACAAGTATCACTGTTGTTCGCGTTTCCTCCATTCAATCTACATGCCTTTGAATTGCAAACAGGTCACAAACAACTGGTGTCACAGTGTTTACCAGCTATCTGCCTGCTTGCTTTGAGAAATCCACTTCCCAGTGATTTGTCACTTGGCACCCTGTTTGTAGAACCTAAGGTATCAGAGGAAGACAAATTACTTTATTAATCCCCGTTGGGAAGTTCTATTTGTTTTCACTGTGATGTTATTTTCATTCATTTACACTAACAAATAGACCCAGAATACACACACAGCTACACAAGATATGCATGCAGTGCTGTGGAGGAAGGTCAGAGTGATGACGCTGCTATGTAACATAGCACCACCAGTAGCTAGCAAGGGTTTGGTGACTTGCTCCAGCTACCAGTCCCCTCTCTGGGCTGACTGCTCATTGCTGGACCTGAGATGGCAATACCAGGTCCCTATGGAGTGAATGTTGCGGAACAAGACGAGTGTCTTTGTTTAAAGATGTGGACACACTGCAAGAAAGGTAATTTAATGGGGGATGTTTTAATTGCTACTGTAAAACCTTTTTTTAGATTGTCCTGTTAAAATCCAACTGTCAAATCCTTGAGTTTGAAGGATCTGAAAACTTGTTGACGCACTGGTGGTACTAACCAGTACCAGAATGCCATCTGGTGAGCTGAATAAATTAGGAAACTGGTGAGGCTTCATGAGCACATCACTAGAACTTACTTGTGCTTAAAGCAGGAAGCCCTCATGAAGAGCAAGTGATAATCGGATTCTGATTTGTTTGGTTCATGAACACTTTAAAAGTTTAAAAGGTATGCATGATAAAATCATTTTATTTCCATTTTAATTAGTAGAGTGCTAAACCTGAAGTTAGCCGGCTCACGGTGCAAGTCCCTTGTGCGTCGATAGACCCCACAGACGTAGTGGGGCCATAGAAGATTCAGGTAATGTCCAGCAGGAAAGCCAAACTTTTTTGGTCAACAGAGTAACTTCATAGGGTTGAAAGGGCCCCTTCTGGAAAGTATCCAGTTCTTTTTAAACAACCCTGGTTCAACACTTTAAAGAAATACTCACTTAAAAGTGAAAATTCCACTAACAATTTCATCAATCTTCCCCTTACAAGTTGGCAGAATTGGACATCAATTCAAGGACCAAAGCACAGAGTTCATTTTGAATTGAGCAAAAGATGGTGTTACTGCATGCGGATCCTTTTTTGTTTGTAACCAGATAAATGTCTCATCACAACGTGCCAGTCTTGCTTTAATAATCCTTCTGCACTGAAAGGAGAACCGCATGTGGCTGTGTATTAGTGGTGGGGGGGTTTGCTTACGATAACCGATCATCATTACAATGAGAACTAAAAGAAGCAATTATATTACCAAGGTTTGCTTTGTGCAGATACGCACAAATCCTGCACAGAAAGACAGAATTTGCAACACGCAACTCCGTAATGTGCCTTGATTGCAAAATTAAAATGGACTGAAGTCAGGAAGCAGATTACAAAGCTGGCAAAGCCGCTGCTTTTACACATTTGTGAAGACACTGGGGAAGGCGGTGGATTTACCGCTAAGGCGTCCCGGCTGACTTTACAGATATTTCTCCAACTGTTCCTTGTATCGCTCTCTCTCTTTCTCCCTCACTCTTCCCTTCTCGCTTTTTTTGCCCCTCTATGGGAGAGATATTTCTGTCACACGTCCTCATTAAATCATAGACCAGCTAGACTCTGTAAGTTGAGAAAATGTCTTCAAAGAACAGACACACATACACTATCGTAAATGAACAAGCATACTACCCAGCACAGTACACAGACAGGGCTTGCCTAATCCCTAGTTAATGAAAGCAAGAGAAGGCTGGGTCCAATAAACTCTTGCAGTTTGCCAGCCTCTACAAATCCACTGTGAAATTAATGCTATTTATAGGAAATGCCAATTCCATGATAAGGCTGCTTCTCATCAAAAACCATCAAAGACATTTACTTTTCAATATCATGAGGAAAAAAAGAAACATGCATATCCACAATTCTATGGTGACAGATTTTTGTTTTTTAAATGAAAGACTTTAATGTAATGGAAAGCCATTCAGGATAAAATAACATGTTTCCAGCTGTGAGCACCACGGGTTTGGCTTTTCCTCTGCTTATGAAACAAACTGCACTTTCTACTGTATGTATACACGCAGAGACAGACGGAGGGTTTTACAAATGGAAAAAATAAGTCATAAATACTGCAGTTCAGAGCTCAGAGGAGCAGAGAGGCTGAGTTTCACAGGACAAATGGCCTGTTCGCTCGTCAGTGTCAACACACTGGATTGTCCTGGAGGAAGCCAGCGTTCGGGAAAATTGGGCTGACTGATAGGTTGAGGTGTGGTACTGTGGGGCTGAGGGTGGCGGAGGTGGGCTAAGAGCAACTAGACAGAAAGTTCAGGTCTGCACCGAGGTAAGAACACGCAGGATTTAATATTTAACCCTCCGAGCCCTGAGCTGCTTCAAGGCGCTTCTTTGCTCCTGTCACATTCACTCACTGTGGCTTCGTTTTTCACAGAAGTGTGCAAGTCCTGAACCACTATGGTAACAGCACAATCATGGGGGAAACATATATATATTTAAAAAATATATATCATGATAGTATATTATAAAATAATTAAAAAGGGCCAACAAGTGTCTCTAATATTGGAAAAAAATGGGAGCTCTGCAGTACATACATATTGCATTATTTACAAGCTTACAACCTATGCTTACAGCCTCTATTGACCTCTCCCCTCTGCT
This sequence comes from Hypoplectrus providencianus, assembly GCA_028566105.1. Classification (NCBI taxonomy): domain Eukaryota; kingdom Metazoa; phylum Chordata; class Actinopteri; order Perciformes; family Serranidae; genus Hypoplectrus; species Hypoplectrus providencianus. Next base: position 21,004,363 of record JAOWBC010000115.1, read on the forward strand.
CTGTGTAAACAGCCTGATTCTCAGTAGAGGCTTACGGGATTTTTGTCACACGGCTGTTGGTCTTGAATGAGTCATGGCTTCATGGTTACACAGAGGAGGGCAGAATGTAAGGTTTTTACAGAACGGCTACACGCTGGTGTAGTGGTTAGCACTCAAGGGGGTCGCAGGGACGAAGCAGTCTCGAGTCTCCTCAGTGTGGAGTTTGGCATAATTAGGGACTCTAAAGGAGGCACTGAGGGTTTGAATGGTTGTCTGTCTTTATGTGTATGTGATCGGCTCCAGCTCCCTTGAAGAAGCAGTTGATGATAATGAATGAAGGGTTTGTGCATCAATTTGGGATTATTAAACATTTGGTGATTATTATAACACACTTTGTTTTGCTTTTCTATCATGGAAATTACAATTTACTTGATTGTTGTAAATTTATAATACATATAAGGTAATGAAACAGAAAGCTTTACTATTTAGTGGGTCATCACTTACCTTTCACTGAATCACTATTTTAAGTGGAGATTTGGCTATTTTGCATGAAGGAACAATTTATCACACAGGATGATGATGAGATTCTAGGACTGCCAGCCATCCAAAAATGTTCTGTTTCACAGTTTCTGGCTATGAGAATTTTTCATCTATTTTTTTTTAAAGAAAGCATGGCCTTCAAACCGACTGGCGGGTTGTGGGGTCAGGACAATACAAACTGTGGCTTCTTCTGTATTTCTCAACACAAAAACACTTGATTTGATGCTGAATATGAGGGTTTGCATCTAGACTATGCAGTGAAGAACATACCTGCAGCATTATTGACATTGCATTACCTCAGTCAGCACAAGGCTTTCTTCTTTATGTCGTTTGTGTCAGCACAACTCCAAAGAAGCAGCAACTTTGTGACACCAGGCACTGCATCAATGTAGAACGCCTGCTCAAGGTTACTGTCACGCTTTCAATGTTTGAAGCATTTAGTCAGGGAAAACTTTAACGACGGGGCTCAGTCTGAAGTCTTCAGCTGCCAGTCATTTTTTTTTTTTCATTTTAGCAGAATTTGGAGACTGTGTCAGTCAGAGTAAGGTTATGCAGCTTATAGGTAAGGTGCAGATTTTAATTATTATACTTCCATCCTATGTGATTGCTTCCTGCTTCCATGGCCGATCACAGGCTCTGCACAGGTGTTTTTACTTCTGTTGTTGGATTAGACCTCATGTTA
>JAOWBC010000115.1:21051682-21070954 GCA_028566105.1 Hypoplectrus providencianus
GCATCACCTTAACCTTTCTACTTAAGGGTCCGCAAGTTACATATGGCAGTATTCATTTGCCAGAACAGTTTTTTTTTTCTTTTTTGGTACTTTTTTGGTACTGAAATTTAACTGAGTTGTTCTGTTTCACAACATTACAGTTGCTTTTAAAACAGTGACTGTCAAATAATTTGGTGAAATCATTTTGCATGTTTTAATTAGATGTAATAGGACATGCTGAAAACACATTCATTAGTCTCGTCTCTTCCCTAACTCCACTTTGCACATATTTGGCCAATAATACCTACTGAACTCTACTGAATAATACACAAACACATACAAATATTTTTAAAGGGACAAAATCCAGTCAGTCTTTAGTTTCTTAAACATATACAGTATTATATAAATTTAACTTAGGAGCCATGGTTAGTAGAGTGGACTTTAAGTCCCTGCTTTAGTCCCTGTGGTCCTACACTTTCTGAAAAAGCTGGCCACGAAGATGCTTTGAATATCCTAGCAGGGCACCTTGCAGTACCTTTTATTGGGAGAATGTCAAAAGGCTGAATAAAACAAATAAAAGAACTGATGTAACAGTCTACAACAGTTTACAAGTCAGTTGAAAAAGATTTACCATCTGTTTATTGTCATGAAAACACTGAATATTCAATAAATTATGAAATATTCTAATGGGAAATGTTGCTACGGTAGAGTATAACCACAGGGTAAACAACTACATTTCCCTGCAATACATTATTTTTATTGTAGTACACCCCATGAAAGTTTGTCAATTTACTATATGCATTTATGAATATCTAGCCATGATGAGGCTGTCTGAATGCAAACAGTCAACAATGTGAAAAACACTATGGGGCTGGCAGAGAGAGAAGGAGGAGGAGTGGAAGGCAGAGGAGCACTCAGGAAGAGAGACCCCTCGGAGACTTGACAAAGCAGAAAACTAGTCCACTACAATGAGTAAAGTGACAGGAAGTGTTGCGCTGTTGCGGCCCCCTTGGCGGGGAAGTGCGGCTAAAGTGCAGTAACATGTACGGGTCAAAGCACAGCGCAGTGGAGGTGTGATGGCCGCAGTGGTTTTCCATGGTTTTGTGTGAAGCGTGTGTGAAACGAAGTGTGTGTTCACGTGTAGCTGCGCTGTATGCATGCGAGGCAGATTGATTACACAGAGGAAACATACAAAGGTGCAGAAGCTATCGTGTCAGCATTAACTGTTTATTTTGTGTCCCCTCAGGGGGAGGGAGGGAGGGAGAGAGGGAGGTGATGACAAAGCTGGAGAAATGATGGGACGCACATGCCCTTCAACAACCTCTGAAGATGAACAACTCATACAACTCGGCAGGAGCTGTTGATAGAGAGATTTGTTCTGCAAAGGATCATAAAGATATTTCATCGTTTATCCTCCATCTGCCCTGAATTAGGACTGCAGGTGTCACTGAGGATGATCCCCATTTTTTTTCCTGTATAAAAACACGTCCAATCTCAAAATATGTTCTCAAAAAAGACTTGTAGACTTAAGCATGTTTATCACTCATATCAACTGTCAGCAAGAAGGCAAATAAAAGCTGCAACTACTTTAAATACTATGCACCTGCTTGTTCACACAAACATCCAGTCAGCCAGCAGCAACTCCAGACATGGTGAAGACGACCTGCTGGAGTTCACGCTGAGCATCAGAATGGAGACGAAAGGTGATTTAAGTGACTCTGAACATTGCATTGCAAATTGTTTAATTCACAAACTGTTGATGTAGTAGGATTTTCTATTGAGTTTTCAGAGAATCATCAATAAATTGTCAAAAAAAAACAATCATCACTCGATGCAACCGGAATCAGCAGAAAGCCATCTCTGTGAACACGCATGTCCAACCTTGAAACAGATGATCACACCAAGGAACACCTTGCTAACTAAAAAAGGCCAGTGAGTGTGTATTGGTGCAAACAGTTGGCAAATTCAGCCGCAGGAAGGCTTATGAGCAACTATTTTTATTTAAACTTACACTTTTGTTTTACTTATGCTTTCCCTGCTAAATTTCTCAGGAATCCTGGCGCTTCTCTAAGGTCAGAAGACTTCAGAATAAGGTGGCACTGCATGTGGATTTTGGGAACCTGTTTGATACCTGGGTCAGAGGTTAAGCAGACAGCCATCACTGTGTCCTGCCCACACATACTGTTCATTCTGTAGGAGCCACAGCAGTGTTGCTTTGATGCTGGTGAAATTGTTGCTGCATCAACAGACGCCCACTTGGGATAATGAAGGAGATTGAAACATAAAGTTAACTGAATGTAGAACTGGAATTTGTGATCAGTTTAATTTAAATCCTTCCAAAATCTTGTAGAAAATAAGCATAAGTCATTGTTCCAGTTTGATTAATTTGCAACCATTAGCATATTCATGCAAAACAGTCATGAGTAAGAGCTGCATATTAAATGCAGTTGCATATAATTGGATGATAGCCTATTCATTCATTGTGACTACGTGAAGAAATATCTAATGAACAATTATTTGATGAACGATAAGTAGAAACTGATATCAAGAACGAAGAAGAGAGAAATATAGAAAGATCCCTCAATACAAACACTCAGGGGTTAACTAACATTATCCGTTTATTTCTATTTTGAATTATTCAATTTCAGAGTATTCTTTGGCTTTGGGAATAATGTTTCTCAAAGACCCACATAATAAATCACATTACAGCTGCTTTACAATCGAGGAGACAGAAAGATGCAATACACAGGGTTTTTCTTTTCTTTTTTTTTTTTCTAACATTAAAAAAAGTAATTAAACAAAACTGATTAATGTGGTTGTGAAAAAAAACATTGTCCTCAAAGCAGAATCGGACAAAAAATACAAATAAAAATTAAAAGCGTTTTAGAACCCTCCTCAATGAGGGGTCTAAAATTAATTAGTGAAACATCATTTGGAGGCCATCCATGATTTTTTTATATAAAAATTATTCAAAATACAGTTTTATACACAAACTTTTTTTTCCTCACCAAATCCCCCCACGGTTATTTTTCCAGATTTTGACACCAAATCAGCCCTATGAGCCATGACTGACTCTCCAGAATGTGTCTCGGTGCTGAATAAATTATAGCCCCCGCGTGTTTTTCAAAGTAAATACATGCTAAATAATTGCTACGCTCCAGCACACTCTGCATCTCTCCTGCCCTTAAAACAGCGACGTCGTACTCACTGCCTCATCTGCCTCATTGTGTCCAATCCACATCTAGAGGGCTGTTGTTGAGGATTTTGTTTAAAAAAAAAACATTGAGAGAAAGACAAGGGCCCCTGAAGGCATGACCTTCCCTCACTGCCACCAATTATATGAAGGCCTTATGAAATATAGATTATGTGCCATCTCGGCGCTGACATATCTAAAGGCTCGTAGCGTGGGGAGTGTGCAGAGAAGCCGTGGGCAGAACCCGAGGGGAGGCCAGGTTGAATAAGACAAGACCAGGGGAATACAGTAACACAAAGGACGACCTTGATGTGGAAAACTTGGCCTGCCCTGGTTAAGACAAAAAAAAAGAAGAAGAAAGAGAATCACTTCTGTGTGTGATCAATTCAAATCCAATCAAGGTTCTAAATATTAAAATGCGCTGATTGCAATGATATTCATTACGCTAAACTGCAATCCAGACCAATAAACATGTATTATTAATGGATCGGAGCTGAGTTTGGAACAATTGGCATTTAACTTTGTGTCTTAACCTTTCAGCATAAATGTCAAGTCAAATTCTAATAGAAAAAGTTTGAAGTTCATCCAACAGTGATTTCATACATTTCAACTCAAGTGTGTTCCTGAGCATATATACACTTATCTGAAGCTTTAAACTTGCTGTGAAAAGCGATCAGAAATTACATTTACAAACTTTCTTGGCAAGCTTTTCACATTTCATGGGGAAAATCATGATAGAAAATCATGAAAGCTTTTCGAGTCTCGCCTTCGCTTCTCCACACACACACACACACACATGCACACACAAATACATAGCAAACGGTGAATCACAGGAATAAAAGATGTGCCGGTGGCAACATGCTCCTGTGATGTAATCAGCAGCAGTCCGACAACACAAATCTTGTCAGTGAAAAAAAAAAAAAAACATGCTACAAGGAATTGAATATTGCCTGGTGGTTTTAATCAAAAATGAGATGCTGTTATCAACATGTGATCTTGCATGAGGTACTACATGATTCCTGGGTTATAAAAAGGGCCCGTTATCACATGATGCTTACAAGACAATATAAAGATAGCATCCTGAATCACAACAGTGTTATGGTTGGAAAGGTCCAAAAAAAAAAAAAAGAATACAAATACAACAAATTCCTGGCAATTTCTACCTGAACATTATACATTATGAAGCACTCCTGACAGACTTCAGAGGACCCAAAGACTGGAGTGGAAGTAAGGATGCAGGTTTTTGTGGATTTGTTTGCCTTTTTAAAATAAAGAATTGGTGCTTAGGGTCTTTACACACCAGGGGTTTTCTTCTGTGCACTAAATGTATGAGTAAATACGTGTTTTCAAACCGACCAAATAAGTGAAGTACCATTTTCTGAGGTCTCAACTCAGTGAATAAAGGCAACAGACTTTGAAAACAAAATAGTTCAGAGGAACTAAATAGACACAAACCACGCCAGGGTCGAGAGAGGTTTGGGCTTTATGGTGTTAGTATTTAACATTTCCTCGTATCTTCTAAATAATCAGTCTCCTAGACAAAAGCAGCCCACGCACCAATAAGCAGGAAAAAATGTCAGATACCTGGAAATCTCACTAGACAATAAGCACAGCTTTCAATCGGGATGTGCCAATGAAGCCTCATGAACCATTTCCTTATATTCTGAGCCTATATGGTGTTTTTATTTTGTTACTCTGTATATGCGTGTAATGACAATAAAGTTGAATCTCATCTCATCTTTAAAGAAATAGGCTCAAGCAATGGTTACTGAGTATGCTTTCTCCCCTTTGCTGAACAGAGAGCGATACCTAGTGGGCTCAGAAAATTAAGAAAATGGTCCATGGGCTATGTTGGGACATCAGTATGTCACCGTCACACCAATTACCTTCGAAATGGGAGTCACCAAAGACTCTCAGCCATCTGTAAACTCAGAGGATTCAGTTTCGGACTCCACCTCCTCTAACTATTCTGAGCATTATTCAGCATCTTTTATTGAAGCAGTGGAACAGTGTAAAGTTATTGTTAACCATGCCAGAATAACTGGTCTCCCAACACTCAACTCTCTCAGAGCCAAACAATAAGGCCATCAACTTGCATTGCAAACACAGGATGTCAAACGTCCAACTGACCACTATCTGACCTTGCCAACCCTAGCCAATGTTACTGTGGTGTTACTTAGGAATTGTAAAACTAAACTTCCATAGTCCAAACCAATATGGTAAACCATCTAACGTTGACTAAGACAATAAGAGCATAAAAAAGTCCCCGAAATACTGTGTATAAGCCACACAGTATTTTTTTTCCACAACAATACATGTTTACATGTGTTTTACATGAGCTTCTGTTCCAATGTGAGGAAAACAAGCTCTGTCATGTGTATCCATAATGAAATAAAGATTAGCTGTGAAGTCCCATACACACATTCCTACAGCTCCCCAGAGCCCAAGGAACCAACCAGCATGGTACTGATACCCATATAGCCTCTAATTTAGTGGTGTATTTTACCAACAAGTTATTTATTTTTATTTATTTTTAAGTAAAATTGGAGAATAATCACATTGCCTGCGACCTGGAAGTCCACTGACAGTTGCCCCCTTTACCCCTGGAGTAATCCACCCTTTGATTCAGTCACACTCCAAACCTGCAACCCATAACAAAAATCTTCCAAAAATGTATGAACTTCAAAAATATAAAATAACATAAATCCAGGGCAGCACTATCCAAATCTGTCAGTCTCTTTTGAAACTTCTCTTCTGAGCACCTAAACTCTTGTGTCAGCCATTTCTCCAAACTGTAAGCATAAATCCCTGGCTTTGATGACAAATGACAGGGGATGGGCCGCAGAGCCGCGCTGACTGTCAGCGGCGACCATTTCACCTTTGGCGTTCTGTTGTGTGACATCCGTCTGAACATGCAGCCACGTAGATGCACAGAAACCCATTCAGAGACATGGACGTGATGTGTGTGTTGCAGATAGAAGTCATTATATGGCTGCTAGTGGAGAATGAGAACAGGTCGAGCCCTCTTGCTGCCCTTTTAACCTTCGTCAATGGATTCTCCTATCCCGGCTCAGCTCACGCTCCGTCTGGAGACTGCACAGACAAATGCCTGTCGTTCATTCACTCGTTGGGTCCTCTTTTTTCATCCTCAAAATTTTCATTGTCTTGTCTTCCATCTTTCACTCTTTTTTCCCCCCTTTGTCTTGTCTTCTCTCTTTTGCTCCATTATCTCTCCAGCTCCATCTTAGGGGAAATCTGCTAAGCAGCCTTGAGCATACTTGCTTTCCAATTAAATCAAGATGTATTTGCCTTTCAAAAGCCTCCCTTTCCTCACTCTTTCTCCCATCGGAATAATTGATGGAGGTCTCTGGCCTCGTGATGAATGGCTTCCAAGCCCAGAGATGAATAGGAAGATGAATGATTTCACCCCTACGAGGGCCGGAGAGGGCTGGAACAAGGAGTGCTGACATTGTGACAAATACACTGACCATAGAAGGCGAACCTGGCCGAATCAGCAAGGGACGGAGCGGTGGCGTGTGTTCATCGCCACTCCACAGACGTTCGTCTTGCCACAGACGCTTCTGTACGTCTGTCTGCCCCATGGACAATTACCTGAGCCTCACAATTAACCGTAGGCGCAGTGATAATGCTGACGGGCTGCCAGCAGACGAGTGGAAGTGGCAGCAAGCCAGCTAGCTGGGGCAGGAGAGCACCGTGTTGGACGCCTGTGTGTGTGCGCACTCGGTGGAAATGCGGAGGCCAAGAGAACAGGTGCAGTAAGGTGAGAAGATGCCTCAGGTGACTTCATGTGGATGGCGCCGCCGCTTTCCCGGCCAAGATTTCTAAGCTGAAACAAGTTTTTCCTCCGCCTTCACACAAGTCGCTGTCATTCAGCTGAGAGGTAGCAAATGTTTATCTGAATAAATTCAATGAGCGTATGATGGGCCATCTGTTTTAAAGGGCCAATAAGTAAGATTGTTACTGCCCTGTAGAACATAATGCACCTAATATATCCAGGCAGGGGGTGAAAGGATTGTTGATCAGTACCAGTGGCTCAGTTATTTTGTTGCCAGCTGGCCTACAAAACTTTCTGGGCTTGTAACTGAATAGTGCTCCATCTCAGTTCAGGAAGTGAGACTGGCAAGCAAAAAATATTAAGTTACATTGTCATCTTTTGCATTGAAGTGTGCATCTTTAATAACCCAGTCATTGCTAAAATTGCTACTTTTTGTTACTCAGACTATTTGAAACTAAAAGAGCTAAGGGACCCACTGGAACAAATGGCTGTCTCATCAGGAAGAGTGGTTTATTTAGCTCACATGGCAAGGAAAAGGAATTTCATTTCTATTTTAATAAAGGTACCATGATCTCCCATGTCAACACACCTGAATGAACATGGGTCCTATGGAAACCCACAAGTCTCCACTATACAAACAGGCCCACTTTATGCTAATATCATGCGGTATAAATGTTTCACCCATTCTTAAACCAAGGTTTTTAATATTTCTGCACACTGCGTTCTCTAAACAGTCTTCGAATTGCACATACCCGGTATGACTGGAAATCTTGTGGATTAAATGAGCCTAATCTTTTTTGTGTTTATGTTGGTCCTTATAGTAGCCGTTTCTCTAAGTGAGAGCATGTTTTGAACCTTGACCTCACTTTCATAGAGAAGCCATCATGATAATCAAAGCCTCATGAAACGTTACAAACACAAACTAAAGACCTAGAGCATTCAGAGGATGTATGATTTTTCAAGGTATACTGGCAATACAGGGGTTTCTCAGCAGGCTCCAGAAAAGAATTGCTCGCTATTGCCAAAAAAATGCAACAGATGCTGATATTTAGAAACATCAAAGGTTTGTGATACCAAATCAGCATACATTTTAAGTAATGGGTTATTTTTTGGAAGGATTTGACAAGTCCAAACCAAACCAATGCAAAAAAAAAAAAAAAAAAAAAAAAAAAAAAAAAAGTATCAACCTAATAATGCTGCAACAATTTATGAGACATATTGTAGTATAAGAATAGCCATGATATATTCATGATTCATTGTAAAAACCACTATACGCTGCAAACCATTAATATCTGACTTGGTGCCCCAGCAAAACACAATGTTAATTTCAGATTTATGACTCGAAAAACTTGACACAGTGCTGAGCTCCATCTTAAATTATTCGTAAGATTCACAGCTTTCCGACCATTTCTATGAGGCATCCATTACTCAAAGTCAAAAATGGGTCTGTGGTAGGGAGGGGTGGAGGTTACATGTTCACACCACAGAAGACAGTTATTATGCTGCGGGTCGAGCAGGAGAAGATGAAAAATAAGCAAGACTGCAGGTCCTCGTAGGACCCTTAAACCTGCATTAACTGATTTGTCGTTGCCACATTAGCATTCAGTTGGGGTTTTCTGTTCGTCCACCTGATGAATGCAAGTCTTCACTTTTGTTTTACTTTGTTTTTCTCACAGAGTGGACACAATTATAGCAAAAGAAATACATTTAAATCAATACTCATTTGTAAAGCTTATGTTACCTCTGAGGACTGGCTTCAGCCAATGTGGGTGGGAAGAATCTACTTGTCATCACTTTTACCACCGCTCAGGAAATGCAAGTTTCCTTTGAATGCCAAGTGCGATTGTGATTTAAGAGTTTTGAGAGGAAATAATGGGAATCAATGGGAAGCTTCTTTTGAAACTGGATTTTAGTGACTTTAAATCCAATATTGTGAGATCCCTTGTGAATCATAATTGGCAGGTACACGTGAGGCATACTGAATACAAACAGCATTTTGTGTCAGCTATAAAAGAGATCTAACAATTCAGGTTTTAGGCAGCACAAAGAACGTTTGAGGGACGCATTGTTGCTGCGTACAAGGCGGACAAAGCAGTCACAAAGAAAAGTTATTTGATGTGGCAAAGGGAAATGTTTTTGGAAATCAGGACCATTTGTCAAATACGGAAAATAAAATGCAGGTGCAAAGATAACTAGCAATAAAATAACTCAACAACACACACTGAAGGACATTTAGCAGAGAATGAAAGGTATGTTGACTGCAATATATTAGAAACTGGTTTTCTGTTTACCTCCTGGATAAAAAATAAGTGTATGGCCAAAATATGAACCCTACAATGTACCACATTTGTTATGCCTGAAGCACCGCTGAGTGCACTGAGTGAATGCTTGTCAGCTTTCACAAGGCATTTATATGATACTTACATCATTTCTGACAAGGCAGTGGGACACTGTCACTTTACTGAGGAACATCTTAAATATAAAAGAGCTTGCGGGAAGTGACTTATTTTTCTCACACGATCCAACACCGGAGCCATGACACCACTGGGAAGCCATTGTCAGAAAATAGAAATTATTTGCCTACCAAAATGGGAGAAACAGGAGAATGATTTTGCTTCTCTTATGGAGCCCTTCAACCACAGCACTCGGCTGGCTGTGACATTTCATTCAGTGATAATGGGCCCCTGGGCACAGGCATGCAAAGGCCCCACCACCTCATAGGAGCAAGGCACACTGGATTATCGTCGTTTAGCCCCTTTGTGTTCTCATTTTTTATCCCTTTGTTGTCATTATGAATTTTTCCTTGGATTTGTTTCCTTTTTTGCCAGTTTTGTGATTTTTTTGCCATTTTTTTGTGTCAATTTTTTTCAGTCTTCTTAGAAATATTTTCTGGTCCGTCAGCGTTTGGCCCATTTTTGACATTTCTGCATCTACATTTGGATTCTCTTTGTCATTTTGAGTTGTGGAACAAGCAGATAATTACAATCTGTTTTATTTTTATGTTCACCACGATGACTTAAGTAAATGGCTTGATTTAACAAATCTTCACATATTGCTCTGAATTCAGTGGATAAATGAAATGTTTTGCTTGCTATTACTTAAACAGAAGCTGAGAGAGATCAAATACATATGAGTTTGGTTTTAAAATGTTAACATTCAATTGAAATCTCAAGCCTTAAGGGAAATGTGTTTAATCTTCATTTTACTTACTTACAACCCCCTTTGTTTTTTTTCTTCTGCAATTTATATAAATATCACAGTTATTGGTGCTTTTTCCAAATAATTTTAACTCCATGTATGATATTCTGTACAGACTTTTTTCAGCCCCCAGGTGCCCATAGTACACAAAGTTGTCGACAATAGTTTCTTCAGACTGTACTTTCCAAAGTTCCTGCAGAACATTGTTTAGTTTTTGTGGTTTCTTACCTTTTACCGGAAGGGAAACTGGAAGGTATGATATGGTTCATTTTTATTTATTTTTAGACAGCTGATGTACTGGATTCTTAAACTGCAATGAAAACAGACTTTGCACTGATTTTGGAGCATAGAAGGCTGTTTTCTGAACAACTTACCTAAATTTTAAGCCTTACTCGACATTATACATTGATCCTATTGTCAATCAATTAATGACCTTTACTCTGAGAAAAAAATAAGCTTTTTTTGGTCAGCAGTTGACTGATACAGAACATAAAGTGCGACTAGTAATATAGCCATTTATTTATTAAAAAAATAAAAAAAAAGAATTAACGTAACGTATTGTGTTGTGCATTTGTTGCATGTTCCATTAAAAATGTTTGCATATCTGCACAATTTGTAAAAAAATATATATATATTTATATATATATATATATATTGTTGATACTTATATACTGATACCATATACTCTAGGAGCATATGGTAGCAGCATACACTCAGCAGCATAATATTGGCCAATATTATATATTAAAATAGTAAATTATTTAATTATTAGCAACAACAAAAAAGACTGACTGCTGGATACACTTACATCACAAAAGGTTTGAATTTTTAGTACTCCAGTAATAATTTAGTATGGAGAGGACGCTCTGTGGACATGTTTCTCTTCACATGTGAGGTCCAGCTGTGACGTCAGTAATCAGCTCTGTCACATCTGTCCACATTCTCTTTTCTTTGGACTCCCACATTGGACTCTCCATGCACTTTAACATCAGGTATCAGCTCCCTTTCAGTCTTGCCTGGGAACTGAGTGAAACTGCACCACTGTGCCCCAGAGTACACTGTGTGCTTCTGTGGCTCCCTGCTGGATGCTTTGAAATGATATCTCAATTCATGATATTACACTTCAATAAAAAGCCCACGGCAGCTGCAGCCAAGGCCCAACACAGACGCACGAGAGGAGAATTGCTGCTGCGTCGGCCTCTGTTCTGGGCCGCGTGCACTGTGAGCCCTGGGGCGATGTAGGGATAAAACGGTTTAGGTTGTGCACGGGGAAGGGGGGGCGGACAGAGGGGCTCCAGGATGTGAAGGCAGAAGTTCCGTTTAGATTAGACGGTTTTAATATCCTCTGAAATGCTCAATAAACGGCAGTTGGAAGCGCTGCCGCACCGTTGTCATTTGATTGTCCATCACCTCGGACGTAACCTCAGATGATGTGGTTTTGAAATGCTGCCCCGACTGGCCTTGTATCTCCACCGCTATAACAACAACAAGCGATAAACCCATCTTGCAATCTGCTGCTCTCCTCGCTGCAAGGCCATTTAGAGGCAGGTACCTGGAATAAGCTTAGCCAGCGGGCTGCCTGAATGAAGCCGTTCCAGAAAAATATGCTGAATTAAAATGATTAATTCTATGCTCTCTATTGTAGTGCTCTCTACCTCACTCCAAACATGAAGAAAAAGGTAATTACTTCTGCAGGTAGAGCAGGGGATGATATCCTCTCCATTACAGATGCCTGCTCTTTAGAAAAGTCCTGCATGTTCTACAGTTTGAATGCCAACACTGAGAAATAATAAGAGGAATATTATTTTCAGCTCCTGTTGAAATGGAGTGGTTCCTGATGGAGTATTTTTTTTTTCCCCGATTCGACTGGTCAATCAAACACTCATGACTATAATTGCTCAGCATAATTTCAAACATATCGAGTCCGAGTTTGTAAAACTAAGCCAAACAAAGTGAGGTCAAACTGGGCAGATAATGAGGTGTCCAGATGGAGAGAAACAAATCTTTAGCTTTTTGGTATGCTTGATATATAGCAAGCCAAGATTCCTCTCCCTTTTTTTTTCTCCCTCTCTATCTGTGTGTTAGTGGCAGCTGTTTCGCGCAAGACGGCTGTACGCTGTTCAAACGCCGCTGCCATGTGCTGCACTGGTAATGAAGTGAACAGCGACATGGGTTTCTGATGCCACCGGCTAATGAAGCCCGACAGCAGTGGTACAACCCATCCACCCACCACCATCCACACAATTCCCGGTTGGAAAAAAAAAATGAGTTTGCTAATGTTCTACCTATTTTCCCTTTGCATTCATTATTGAGTTGAATGGTGAGCGGGGGGATGGTTAGCGCCCTGTGAGCCACACGGTAAGAAAAAGGCAGCCAGAAATGTCTTAGGAGTGTAACTCTGTATATGAATGATATATTGGGGTATGTTTGTAGGTTATTTTCCGGTAATATTCAGCTATATTTATAAAGTTCCGAGAGTACAGATGGGAGACATTTAAACCGCTCTATGTAGGCGATTCATTAATTCAGATGCTTTAAAGGCCAACAGTCAGCTTGATTTCTGACGATATGTTTTTGGATCGCTGTATTGTACTATGCTGACACAGTGCAATGAAGCATACTCTTTGGAATGTGGGTCAATAGTCCAAGGCTGCAAGTGAAAGATCTGAATGCAGCCCAAATCATGAGCATCAATGTTCTGCTCTTTTATTGTACTATTTTTTTCACTTCTGACTTGCCTGACAAGACAAACAACCGAACTGAAGAGCCCGAAAAGAACAAACATGTGAACTTACACATCATAGTCAGCCAAATACTACACTAATGCTGCCAAGAAAAAGTATACTGACTTTTAACAACTTGATTTTACAACAGTTCTGTGAAAATGTGTGAAAATGTATATTACAAATGAGTTACAAATTGGAACTTTGCAGGTCCAAAAACATCTAAGAAAACTATAGTGGCAATTCTTCCCAAACAAAACCAAAAAAAGACTTTCAACAGGCTGCTCTCAGACACAGAACCATTCATACTCTAATTCACTCCTACGAGCAATTTAGAGTTGCCAATTAAACCTAAGCTGTATGTTTTTGGACTGCAGGAGGAAGTCAGAGTACACAGACAGAACACACACTGACACAGGGAGAGCATGCAGAGGAGCCGCAAGCCCGGACACAAACCCTGACCCTTCTGCTTTGAGGTAAGAGTTAACCACTACGCCTCCACGTAGGACCCACAAAAGGCATTTTCAGAAAAGACATTCAGACTCAACCCAATGAGTTCATAGTGGAACAGAGGAAAAAGAAAATGATACTTTTGTTGTCCCCACAGCGTGGTCAGACAGATGTTGGCTGTCAAAAGCACCTTTGTAACCATAGACTGGGTTCAGGTTCCGAGTCCCATCTGGGGTTTGGTTTAGGCAACAAAAGCCCTTTGTTCAGGGTTAGAGTAAAACTGATTGGGTTTATTTGGTAAACATGTCCTGTCTTGAACTTTAGCATCTACTTCCCAGAATTAAGAGTGAAACCAATAGGAAAATACCTAAAATATACATTCTTTCCAATGGCCATTAGGGGGTGACTCCGCAGGGTGCAAAGGGAAGTCTGATTGTATAGAAAACTAGGAGAAAATGACACTATTTTCAACTTGAAGTATTGCTTAAATATCTTCCTAATGAGACTGAAAAGGGAAAGGCTGATCATACAGCATCACAGTTTTGTCACGCAAAGAACTTCACCACTTCAAAACATGAAACATAGCCTGAATCATAAAAATTAGCAGTAAAACATAAATAAATAAATGTTTTTTAATCCAAATTAAGTTATAAAAAAGAAAAGTGTACAGTGAATATGACAGAATATCAAGCTACATTATAGGCTGGGGCTACCTTCTCCCTGACAGGTTGCTATTACATTAAACTGTCTTTTTGTCTTGTGCCATGGCCACACAGCCTGCATCAGCCATGTTTACTGCATTATAAGCCGCAACAGTTCAGTGAAGAAGGTGTCAGAGTCCATGGGCAGCGTAGATGGCAGGCAGCAACACGCAACAAGCAAGATAAGATTGCCTTTGATTATGTACGTGAATAATTGAACATAACATTTCATTTCTACAGTCGTATAACCCAGACTCATTTTTGGAGCAAAGCCTTTTGCAACAAAAAATAAATGCTGTAGTGATAAAATGTTAGAGCTTTCAGAGAGTCAACTTGAATCAGCCGACAAACTGACAAACAGATGTGTGACCTGCTACAACAAGTCTCAACCAGGACCCAGAAAGATTGACTTTAATGAGGCCAGTCCTGGGTGATATTGTTAACCCTGTGGCCCTGTTTGGATATATAGACTGGACCCATATGGATGAAGTTTATGGCAGCGGATAGCTTTCCACTCACTTTCCCGTGCCCAGACATTATAAATGACTGCAGAAATGTCAGAATATATAAGCACCTCAAGCTACTCAAACAGCATTCCACATTGGTTATCAAGCCCAGAGAAGTTGACTTTTTTTGAGTAATGAGGGTTTCCGACAGGCGGTGATGAAGTACTATCGCACAGCTGTGAGCTAGCAGAGTGAGCAGTGAAATATGGTTTCATACCTGTGAGGTATTCTGGGTCGGGAATGGGGTCCGACAGCTCCTCGTGGCACTGGACCTCCGTTGGCACCGATGCCACCACCATGCCATCTGGGAGCTGCTGCTCGATGCCTCGGGCAAAGTTCTTCTGCCTGGTGTTAAGAGGGAGGAGAAGATGGGAGGTCCCGTTTAGAGACAGAAGCACTCAGTCATCCAACGCACGGAGAGGAGAGGAATGGAGGAGGAGAAGAGGATGGTGTAATAGAAATAATGATGAAAGGGAGGTAAAGAAGAGGAGGGAAGCGATAAAGGACTACATTTACAGATCCGAGTTCTTTCAGTATCCTTAAGAACAAAACAAAACAAAAAAAAAAAAAAGTAGTGTTTATGTGCAGAATGAACATTATTTATTCAAAATCCTGCTTTACTGAGAATCTGACATACTGTGCCAGGACAAATAGTAAATTAAAAGCATGCTGTTATTAATTAATTCATGGCAGTTTTATGACTGAGTGTGATGAGTAGTGTTTGTTCCAACCTCTTGATAAAGTAAAAAAAAAAAAAAAAAAGCAGGCATACACCACTCAAACAAATGTTCAGCGAGAATATGTGCAACTCAAGCATACAATGAAAAGAGGTGACAAAAATTAAATCAGTATGCTTGGCTTGTCACCCCATTACACTGACTCTGAGAAGTGCAGTGTGTAATGTTGTACACAGTAAGGTAGACAAGTAACTAAAGTCATTTAGTCCAACTCATAAGCAAGTCCCACTTCATTTTGTCCATTCACACGCCACAGTTTATATCAAGTTGAGTCCTTAGTTAAGGCAAGCCAAACCATTGGAGCAATAAATAACTGGCCGTCATTTAAAAATGTGATCAACATTATTATACAACTCGAATATTGTGTTTCAACACATTTGTGTTATGCACAACTGACTTTACAATGCTTCCTTTAATAGGTTTGGTGGATCAATAGCTCGGCTAATGTTAGCTGGCTGTAGACCAGTGAGAGAAGACACTGCATCTGGGGGACTTAAGCTAACGTCGACCCTCCCAGCGATTACCCACCTGAATGGTCTTTAGATGATGAACAAAGTCCACATCTTTGCAGTGAGGGAATGATGGTTTACATATGCTTAACTATGGACATTATACGTAAAGAGAGAAGTTGTCAGTCATAATGTGTGAAGAAAGCTCCTCTGGCCTTGATGGAGAACCTCAATTGAAAATAGCGTATTTCTGTATTTGTGTAGCACTTTTCTAGTCATAGTGACCACACAAAGCACTTGTACCTTACAGATCACTCATTCACACGTTTTCTTTCACTTGTGGCCAAGTGTACACTTCAAGGTGCCATCTTCTTAACATTCAATTGACATTCATACCAAGCTAACTACTAACCTTGTGATCAGTGAGCGACCGCTCTACCACCTGAGCCGCAGCCTCGACGTGACAAAATATTTTCCTAGACGGCTGAAGGTTAAGGATGTTATTACATCCATGGTAAAGTGTTGGAGAGGAACTCAGGCTCTTGTATGTGCACCTTAGATCAGAAACAGAATCCGTTTTATATCCTCTAGACTAAATATCAGACTTAAAGAAAACCTCTTAGATTAAGAATGGTGGCCATTAATCCCTCAATTTATAATCCAGAAAATAGTTGGCAGATTATTTAATAACAAAATTAACCATTATTCCATAAGTATTACCTAACAGTAGGGTTTTCACAGTTTAAGTTCTTATAAATGAAGACTTAACAATCAATGGCACAGCCCTCTGTACTACAGAGAAAGTTAAAATCAGAAATAAGAAATTTAAAAAAATATAAAGAAATGCAACATACCATTTAAATCATCAAAAGTCTGATCAAATTTTGGACTTGGTGCACTGTTTATTAATGGTGTCACAATTTTCCATCTTTTATCAGACAACATTGCATGTTTATACTGATGTGCCTGATGGTAGCCGTTTTATTCATGTCTATGCAGTGAAATGTTTAAATAAATAATTTTTATGACCTTTTAACTACCAAGGAAATTAAGTTTTTCCAGCTTGGATTGTGTTGTGTCAGTTTTCAGCAAGATTACAGAAAAACTCCTGGTCCAGTTTGCATAAAACATAATGGACAAGAGTAGCATTGACAAAGTCAGGAAAACTTTTTTTTAAAGGTTCCTAATTACAGGGTGGAGACACATTTTTTTTTTACTCAAGATAACATTGTAAGATAGGTCATCAGATAGGTGCTACATTCACGTGGTGTCTGAATGATGTGAGAAATTAATTGTAGGCTGGGAATAATTCATGTAACAGTTTCCTCAAGTTAGAAAAAAAAAAACACAAAATCAGCTAACAGTCAGGTTCTAGCTCAAGTGATGCAAACTTCAATTGTCACACATATTGCAAACAGCTACCAATGTATATTTAAATGCTCTGACCAATAAAAAAAACAACTCATCTCTGCAGCATCCATGTTGTTTACCATTACAACCTTAAGCTCGTGCACACGCCGATTCCCACTTGGGGAAATGGGAGCATCCTAGAAGAATGTGACGGCACCATTGGCCTTGGCAGAGGTTTGTGCTCTGAGTGCCATTCTAGGTAAATGCTGTTGTGACAGACGAAGGTGAAAGAGTCTGATGAAAATGAATGAAAAGGATGAATGAAGGCTGAGCGGACAGAGTAGATCAAACATGGTGTGCTTCTCATCAGTGGCAGATTGTAAAGCAATACTTTCTGGCACGTCATTAGGGGAAAATCAATACATAGTAACAATTATGCGCAACTGTGCAGTGTATCACATCATGCACGCCATTTTTCATTATGTTGCTTGTTCTGGTGCAACGTGACTCATCTCTGGTCTGAGAGCTGATGTCCTCATTTGTCTGCTGCCTCGAGTGACTCTTGGTTGAACTCACTCATTTTGTCCACTCCATCATTCTTTGTCTCAATGCCAGTAAGGTTCACAACAAGGTTCCATAGCAAAATGACTTAAATAAATCAGAACATAAGTCATTCAGGTGTCTCAAGCCTCATCTTCATTTTACTCTTTAAAGACCCATAATCCTGTCATTATTTTTACTCCAGACTCATCATTTTAAATGCACTGAGGAGCTGTGTAAATTAGTGGCTGCAGAGAGAGCCAGAAATGGAAGTGTTTGGTTGGATACGTAAGGGGTTAATGTACGATGAATTGGCGGTTCTAGCCTCCCTGTTGCCCATTAAACCCTGATTAACACCAGGGCATTACCTCACTTATACTATGGTCACATCCCAAAGAAGAAGAAAAAGGAAGACCATTGATTCATATTTCAGGGGATTTGGGCATAACTTCATTTCCCTGGTAACACCTGAGGGTTTGACGAATGCCCTCAACAATCACTACCTTCCCAAAATGTTCTCATGCAATGAATACATTGACAACTTCAATTAATATAAACCTCAGATGCGACTTGGCAACGAAGATATTTCCACTCTCCTCAGCTCACAGGACCCTTGGGTAAAGATATGGGCTAAACAGTTACTGTAACATTAAAGTTGCAGCTTTCTTCCCCCAACTGCAACTAAAAATCATACACATTCAACGTGCTACAGCCTTTGTAAAATTAAAACCTCTAACAAGTTAACAATCATTCCCCGTTTCAACAACTAGCAGACTTGGAGCAAGATTAGTATTCTCTTAACTCATAAGGTCTCTAATATTTTAAAAAAGGCCCTAAAGAAATCAGATGCTTTATTATGTAATAATATTTTTATTAGAAACATTGAAATTGCAGAAATAAAGCTGATGGGAACTGCAGAGTCATTGATGATCATTTGCAGATTTTGGAGAGTGCAAGTGAACCAAGCAGACCCAGGAAGGCTTCAGCCTGGATGCATGGTTGCCAGTGGAGAAAGCAGATTTGGTTGGCCACCAGCAGAGCCGCTGCTGCTTGGTAGAAGACCTGTTCGTGATCCTACAAGGGCAAAAATCTTAGGCAAGACTACTTTTACAGCAATTGATTTAACTGTCATGATCTGCTCCAGTAACCACGAACTCTTTTTCCTCAAACATATCCTGAGTCTGAGCTCCATCAGAATGTCCTGGGCGCCTTTAGGGGTTTCTACAAAGAACCACAATTTTCCTTTGGAGAGAAACCAAGTCATCCACCTGATGTTTAAGAGGAAGGGTTGTGGCCACTGTGGGCACCAAATTGTGAGGCAATGCTGTACAATTAAGTTCGTCTCAGAGCCCTCAGTGGGCCCGAAGCAGTTACCGGCCTTGTTCATTCACACAAGTTGCAACATTGTCATAATAATGTAGGTCCTATTTGCATCATTTCGTCATTATTTCCACCAGTTCTGGCTATATTCAGTAAAACAATTGTTGAACCCATCTGTAACAACATGAGACAGATTGGACTGAAAACAATGGGCCTCATTCACAAACAGTAGGCCTACATAAACATCCATCCTTCCATCCATTTTCCGAACCGCTTTATCCAGGTAATCCCGGGTCACGGGGAGGCTGTGCCTATCTCAGCCGGCTCTGG
>JAOWBC010000115.1:21075645-21086980 GCA_028566105.1 Hypoplectrus providencianus
CGAACTCGCGACCCTCTGCACCAAGCACTCTTGCTGTAAGGCATGAGTGCTAACCACTGCGCCACCGTGGGGCCCCCTACATAAACACATATTGCTAAATCTGTTCATACTCTGAAAACAATTTTAGAGCTGCCTCAGACCATATGAATGCAAAAATGAAGCACCTGCTGTCTTTTAACAAAAAAAAAAAAAAGACTTTAATCAACCATCTTTAAACTGTTCATTCACTAATGAGGTGTTTAAGGAGATGTTTTTCAGAGTGTCCCACTTTATCCAATAAACACAAGTGTCATCCTATCAGAGTGACTTCTGCAGACTTCAGGAACGATCAGAAGTAGTAACTGCTATGACTACCACCATGCACTGACACTGGGCACGTAGGATGAGTGATTTGGTTCTAACCATCATTATTAAATAGATCTTGTGAATAGATTTTGCTATATTAAGGTTTTGCTGACTTCCTTAGTTGGAGAAGGAGATGAGGAGAATGGAGTGCAGTTAAGATGTGATACGAGAATCATGACTCTAACCCCAGTTGAGTTGCCATCTCATGATAGGCTAAAACTGCCAAGTACAATACTGATGATGTGCCATCTATTCACTGGCCAAACAAACAAGTCCACAAAACAAGCAGCTGTCTCTCAGGCATGGGTCACAAGGGTCCTACTGCTGTCATTTCTTTGTTTAACAGCCCTACAAAGAGTACATGAGACACTATTGTTTAAATTTCTTCAGTTGTGAAAGTATTTCTTTGCTCTCGGGCCTGGCTTTATCATGATACACCTTTAGGCAAATATATTTCTTTATGTACGTAAATAAATGGAGGGAGTTGAAGTATGCTGATTGGACAGGCACGGCTGCTTTATGCATTAATGAATGATAAATGATCCTAGCAGGATTATCTAAACCATAATCCCTCATTTTACACAATGGTGGTAAGATTTGCTATCATTTTTTTCCCCTTTACAACTCTGACCGCCAACAATGTCGCCACTTTCCCACTTCTAAGTCAGTAGCACTTATTGTTACAGACTGAAGGCAAAAACTACGAACACAAAACCCAGCTGGTGGCCAGAATTATCCTCTTACATACCATCATTAAACTGTAGCCCAGTGGTTTCCTACAAGGCTGGTGCTTTTGAGGTTCTGCACTAAAATATACCAATGGGACAAGAGGAGCAAAATGCTATGAGTCTTAACATCTCGATGAATTAGTCATCCTCTACTTTTCAAATGACCACTTCCTGTATGCTTTTCCCAGTAAGCATATCTGACACCAGCTATGAAATTAAGCAAATGAGGTATGAGGCATCTCAGTGAACCAAAATGAATGTTTTCCTCGGCTGCTGCCCGTTTTGAGGCACGAATCCATTTAGAAGCTGTGATTAAAGCCTTGTGCCTTGGAAACATATAGAGCAGCTGCCATTAAGCAAGCACAAAAGGTCATCATGGTTCACCCCATTGACTGTTTTCCTGCTAATATACACCATACATTCAGACGGCGTGTTCTGGGCTATGAAAGTGAAAATAAGGATACACAAATATTTACGGATCACAAACTGTTGCTTTTGGGAAAGTCAAAGCTTGAAAACAACAAAAGCCACTGGCTGGAGTGGTTTTGTCATAAAATATCATTCAACTGATATAATCATGCGTTCATGTCATGGCCAGCGGTGTGAGGGTAATTAGAAAGAAAATAGGCTCATTAAAACAATGTTTTAAATCACCAGGAGCTAAATTTACAAAGATATTGAGCTGATGTGGGTATTGATAACAGAATGATAATGGTACAACACAGCTTAATGTTTTGGGAGCCTTTGGGGCCTGCTGTATAACATGGATTGTATATAGAATCACATCTTGTGGTTATGCATTATTATTGTCAGATCAGATAAAATTACACTTAACTGATCCCACAACAGGGAAATTCACTTGTCACAGCAGCAAAACTGCAAAAACAGAAGCAGAACATGTGAATATAAGCATAGATGAGCAAAACAAGTACTAAATCCAGTAATTTAGAGAAAAAAAGAAAAAGAAAGAAATTCAGATTTTGCCCCTCTTCCATAGCACAACACTCCTACTTGGTAATGAGCATAAACTGTATAACACTATATTAATGGACTCAGCCACCATGACGCCACCCGTTGGTTGAGTTCAGCATTCAGTTTTTGGCTGATAACTCCTTTTTTGTCCCACAGAGAAGGTGCAAAACAGATTAACAGCTGGAAGGAAGAATGTCTTTTACTTACTTTACAATGGAAAAAAAAAAAAAAAAAAAAAAATATATATATATATATATTTTTTTTAGTAATATTTAAATTAGCATTAATGAAATGAAAGGGTCAAAGTTGTGAAAGCTCTATGGCAGCCATCCCTTAATCCAAAGGTATCCACACCCTGAAGCACAGATGTCAAACTGATCCATTAAGAGGTGGTGTGGCTGCAGGTTTTTGTTCCAGCTGAGCAGGAGCACAGCTGATACTGCTAATCAGCTGAGTGAAGACAGTTCAGGTGCTTTGATTCAGGTGTGCTCCTGCTTGGTCGGGACAAAAACCTGCAGCAAAACCGGCCCTTTCATGGACACCCCGTCTTAAAGCACGCTTTGTCAATTGATCAGTTTTCATACAAATATTCTTGATTTTGCAACCAGTTGACTTGCCCCCTGCTGGCCATTGGATAGAATGCAGGTTTGAAAGGTCTCTGCATCTTCACATTTCAGGCATAGCCTGTCGCTTGGTTATAAGTGATGATTCAGAGGAATTACTTCTGAAGCTATAAAATAATTCTGGGGAAAATCCTGTTCAGTATATCTTCAAACATACATATCTCCAGCACTCGGTCAGTTGGAAGAATGGAACAGCTTTTTCATTGATTGTTAAACATCAATGCAACGCAAAGTTCACCAACAGAGCCGCTGTCATTACAGACGGCTGCAGCTATTTAGAACATCCACACAGCTAATGCAGTCATAAACCATTACCATGATTATATCTCAATCATAATGATCTAACATCAGAAGAATGATCACTGATTAATCTGTTGCCGTTTTATTGAAACCGACTCCACTAAGTGCTTCACAATCCAGGATCAAATGAAGAGATCATTAACAGGGGAATGATGTCATGAATGTTAAAATAAAGTTATAATTCATCATTCCAATTTTTAAATTTGACTTATAAATGTGCCTTTGGAATATCTTTTAAAGAAGGCTATGTAGAATGCAAAACAATACTCAAGTCACAGCACATTCTTCTTTAATTACCTTTCTGGCGTGTGTGTTTAAACATATGCTGTCCGTTGCACCATTTATATTTACAAGTCAGGGTGTTAAGTTATCACTTAACACTAATATGTTGAAACTAGTAGGTTTGACACTAAAGTGGTGTTGATGACTAGTTGCAACCAAAATAAAGTCACAAAATATGTTCCAACTTTTGTGGCCAATCAGTGAGAAGCACTTTACAATAGGGGAGGCCAACAGCAAAATAATTGCTAGAAAAAGAAATAAAAATGAAAATGATACTTTGAAATAGGGCAGCGATTTACAGCCACAACACAAGTTACTATTTGATCCAGAAAATCAAGCCCATTCTGTTGAATCTGCGTACAAATATGACTTTAGACCATGAAATTTAAACAAGCATAAATACAAGTGCATGCAAAACTGGGTTCTGGCATGTGCATTGAGTTATGAGAGCTAAGTGCAGACTTTCACCCAGAAGAACAGCCTTCATGTCCCACATCTAAACAAAGTAAACAATGGGATATTATTGACATTGAAGTCATTTTCTGCAGAAAGCAATTATGCAGGTTTCAGCTTTCAGTTTACCAAAGTACAAGCATTTGGGATGTAATGAGTAAATCTGTTTGTCTCTTCAGATGCACAGTATGTGGAATATGGGCTGGTTTCCTGACACTGTTCACTCTTGTCTCATTATTTTCAGAGTTGATTTTGTTGAATGATGACATATAACATTTCACAGCCATCTGGCACAGTAAGAATGTAATTATTCATTTTCTCAGAGTGAAATCTCTCTTAAAGTTCAATGAACTTTTGTTAAACTGCTAAAACTTTCCAAGAACAGACATTTCTGGTAAACGCCGAGGTGATGCTACAATCTGTTGATTAATCACTGGAATATGGCAAAGGGACACTTTGTTTCAAACATGTTCCCTTGTTTCTGTTTTCCTCATTATGAACCCCCTGACTATGTGCCTGCATAAACAACTTTCAATAAGAACCAATCACAGCCACCATGAGCTCCTTCCCACCCCACCCTTTAGGCACACTTCATATTTTAATTAACTAAGTCAATGAAGGTATTTCTCCTGAGGAGGGACTTTGGGGTGTGGTACATTAAACGGAGGTGTGCCAGAAAAGGAAGAGGGATAAAAAAAAATAAATAAATAAATAAAAAAGTAGTTTGTGTGTGGGGGTTGTCAGGTGGGAGTGTGGTCTTAATCATTGATCCCAAGCAGCCACCAGAATGAGAACAAAGGGCACTAAAATATTCATTAAAAGCTGCTCTGAGCTTGTCGTGTGAGAAAGGAATAGAGAGGAGGAGAGGGGGGCCGGTGTTAGGAGTAATGAGAGGAGGTTAGCTTTTAACATCTCATTACTGGAGTCCACCGGCTCCCGCTGAGACAGGAAGATAGAGACCCTGTCACTGAGCTCTGTAATATGAATCCAGATCATATCATGCCCGGTGCTCCTGAGATGTCACAGTGATAAGACCTCCTTCCTGGGCACAGGCGCCGATGTCTCATGTCGCTTTGTATCCAAAAATCACCCCGTGCCCCCCCCACCTGCCGGCTGCCAGTGACAATGATGCAACTGGATTTTTGCAGGAAATCAAATAAATAAGTTTTTGAAATGATAACAGGTCTGCCTGTGAAGCCGGAGGGGAAGCACAGGGAGGGCGGGGTGTGCGTCCCTTTTCCGAAAAAATAAAAATAAAAACATGAGAGGCATTTCAGGGCTGCTGAGCTTGAAAGATGAACCATGAGGGAGCCATGCTGGGTGGAGGGAACCAAACCGGCTCTGTGGGTGTGTGTATGTGCGACGACGCTCTCATGAGACGTAGCTGAAAGGGCTTGGCTGTCCAGCAGACGGGGAGTCAAAAACACCGACTGCGCCTGTGTGTGTGTCGGAGTGTGTTAGCATGCATTTGTGTGCACGGCCCACTGCCATGGCTGTTTTTTCTGTGTGTACCACTTGCTGCTTCTCTTTATTCTCCCTCTTTCTGTTGTTGCTCCAGACAGACGAAATAGCCTGCACAAAAACCTTGCAGGGGCCAAACAGAAGATCCATTTTTCCCCATGTGGGGCTTGTTCCCAGATAAATAAAACAATAGCAGTCAAATCTTTCACCTGGGACTGTTTACAACTTTCTAGTTTAGGTGGACAAGGCATGGGTTTTGAGTGAGGTGGCTGGGTTAGGGGATGAAAATGAAGGAGATAGTTAAAGTCAAGTGTAGGCCTTTAACTTCTTAAAGTTTAGACACCCCGCCAATGGGCCCAGCCGACTAGAAATACATGATGGGCAAGTTATTTATTGCAGACATGTGTATGAGGTGATTCCCTTGATACATACCGTGACATGCTTTGATGGCACGCCCTTGTCTACGTCAGAAGATCACATTGTGTGATGCGTTCTTATCAGTTGATGTCATGGAGGCGTGGCAAAGGCATGCTTGAGGATGCGTATACATTTTGATTAAGGGGTAGCTCATATAGTGCACTGACCCTTCCATCACAGTTAATTTAAACATTGGGTTGCTTCAAAACATCTTGTTCAGTCTTACTAAAAGACATCCTTCCTTCAAGCTGCTAATCCGTTTTGCACATGCTCTGTTAGCAGTTCCAGCCAAAAGCTGAACTCTAGGCTTCAGAGCTGTAGTTCACAAATCAATGGGCGGCATGGTGGCGCTCCAGGTATGGGATAAAGCCAGAGTCAGGAAAACAACCAATAAAGGAGGTGACGGAGATAAGAAGGCAGAGCCCAAGGATAATAAACATGGACAGACGGAGCATGCTGCCCCAATGCCTGTTGCGCGGTCCTGGTGGTGGCGGTGGTGGTGGTGGTTGGGGTCTTAGTGACTTATTGACCCTAAAATGAGTCCATCAGCTTATGAGGCATCATTGTTAGACAGTTTTATAATTTAGTTTTAAAATAACTAATCAATTATTACAGATTACTCAAGCCAGTGCCAAGCTGTATTTCAGTCAGGTATGACATCTACTGTTGACTTGCCATCTCCCTGTCATGCTTCCCAACCCAAAAAGCAGCAGAGTGGTGAGGGGTTAAAGATTTCCAAGAGGGAATGATCATATGAGTTTGGACCAAGAAATAAACAAAACCTCCACTGATGATTACACAATATTCAAATTGGACGTTTCATCATCACTGAATGATGGAGGCAGATGCTTTGCGCCACTCCAGAGCAGTGGGGGGAGGCGCATTTGTAGACGTGCCAGTGAATATCACATAGAGGGTTCCTTTCCATCTCAAAGGCAAACAGTTCATCTAAAAAAGATGTGTGCAGACACAGGCCACAGTGCTGTTTCCCTTGCATATTGTACTTACCACTGACTAGTCAATCAAATGGTGCACAATGCAAAAATGCACTTTTGCCTCACATGGCCCTGAGAAAAATGTGAATCTTCCAAAGTTTAAAAGCTTTTCTGACTGGAGGACATCAAACACAGTGTTGATAACTGTTCATGCACTTGGTCCCCAGTGTTCATGTAAAGCTGGAAGCAGAGTGGGTAGTGATTAAGAGAGCCAGCTCCTTAGCAGTGTTTGGCATAGAGCTGATCACATTAAGGTCAGGAATCTCAAAGTAAAAGATTCTATTGAATACGTCAAAGTTTATGTTGAACAACATTATGTAGAAGAAGAGCAATTTTCCTTCTACAAACACTTTCATGGCCATACAACATTAATTGATACAAAAACAAAGAAATAGATAGTCTGGCAGTCAAACATCAAGCGCAGCAACATTATCATATCAAGATTTACTGAGAACCCTTCTTATTTTACAAGTCTAACATGAGGCTGTTTTTGAAGCTGTTTTTTATTTTTTTATTTTTTTTTAGTAAAATTGCCACGTAATCTTGCTTTAATTGTTCTGAACCCTGGACCCTAGGAAGGTTTTTGTAAGATCTATGTTTAAAATTAAGTGGCTTTAAACTGTTGAAGCTTAAATGCATGATTTGCATTTTGCAATAGAAGCATTTAATTCAAATCGCATTCAGAATACTTAAGAATACTTTCATAGTAACCAGGTGTAAAAAAAAAAAAAACCCTCTCATGCAATACATCTGCCTTCCAAGCTAGAAAAGGCAGAAATGTATCATTTTTAAAAAAATATATATTTGCAAATAGGCAAAATAGATAGGATACAGAGCTAAGATTCCATGACAAATAAGAAAAGACAACCCCAACCATAATGCAACCATCACCATAACACCATGTCTGTCAAGCTTGTATTGCAGGTGACGTGAATGCTTGAAGTGACACATCTTAAATAATTTACTATAACTTTGAAAGAAGGAGAAAAAAAAAAAACTCAGCCACAGTAGAAAATAAATAAATCTTTCTCTATATAAGCTATCCCAGTATAGAAGACTGACATGCAATCAGAGGAGTGCTGTTACTCCATTCATCGTGTAACATGTATATGTTGTTACATCATACTTAAGAGCATAATTTAATCGTGTACATCTTTAAAATACAGCATCCTTTGATTTCGCGCCAGTCTTGCTGTGCGGCATTAAACTTGACATTCCATTTCTTTTGGGACACCACCACAGCATGCAAACATTGCTCGAGGCTGCCTCTCACATGCAACAGTGCGCCTTTGCACTTTCATAGGTGTTGTTGGTTATGAAATAACTGAATGCTCCACTGACTTCTAATCCCTGAATGATCTCCGGTGTTCATATAGAACTCTCTCTTCCCGTAACTTTTGTCCACTTCGCATTCAGACATTCATCTGGTCCAATTAGATTCAATTTCAGCACACCGGCTCCTGGTCAGCTTTAATTCATTTGCTGCCATCTCTGATAATTAGGTCTTGCATTAACCATGCCTCCCAAAAGAGTCTCCCTTCCTCTTCCACCACGTAATCTGCGCGGGCAGCATTTGGTGCTCTTCAAAGCCTGCCTCAGACCCCGCTCTCCATTCACAAGCACTTCCAAATGAGATCAGAGCATTAGAGATTTAGATTCTTGATGATATTAACTTTCCTGCCTCACCCGTCCCTCCCTTTCTACGACTGCAGTGTTGGATCCCTAAGTGGGCGAGTTGCCTCCGGGCAGCGGAATCCATGCACTGCCTAAATTAAATTCCTGGACTGCAGATGACTTCGCTGACCTTCTGGCTTCCTGAGTTCAGTGGAAATGATTGCAGCATGCGGACATTGATAATTAACCACCTTCAAAGTACTCTACCATCCACATTAAACCCTGTGCAAGTCATGAAAGGAATAGGGCATTTCTTTGGACCTGTGTTGCTGAATATCCATAAGCCTCTTCAAAGAGGTTATGCGATTTTCTTTTTTAGTATTTCTACTGAAAGTATTTGCCGAGATTAGGGAAAATGTCTCGCCATTCATCGAGGACAGCCCCTGACAGCGGGAGCCTTTACTATTACTCTTCTTTTTTGGGGAAGAATTTCAATAAAATCTAACATAAACTTCCATAACAACATAACCTTTACCATGTACTGATTAAATCTGAAAAGCTTCTGCAACCTGTGGAGACATATCTACCGACCGATAATCTCTGCACTATAAATGTTTCCACTTTATCATAATGTGATTCAAACCATATCGACATGATGGGTTGGCAAAGATTGTAAAATAAAGTGCTTATAAACTAACACCATTGTGAGGAAGGCAACTGTGTCAGCAGCACAGAGATCCCAGAGACTGCTGATAGACAATAACCTTATATTAAACTTATATAAACTGTTTAGCGGCCAAAGATAGAATGTAACTTATTTACTCAACTTTAAGTTGTTCCAAAACAATTTGATGTACATGGCTTGAGTATTTCCACCAATGTAACCCTATACTTCTACTTTTTGAGCCAAATTTACTTTTTCACCAGAACTTTAAGCTGTTGAGATTTACCATGGAAAAGAAAAATAGCACCAATTTCAAATGATTACAAATGTTTTGGAATCAACAACGTGAAAGTACATAAGTAGTTTATAGTAAAATACTCACAAAAATGTATCAATAATATTACAATCTGATGCTGATGCTTTTGCAGATTTATTCAAGCAAGTTTTGAAAGCAAGACTTTTACTTGTAATAGAGTACTACAGTTTACTAGCCTATTAATACTGTTAACTGAAGTACGAGTTCTGAATGAATAGTGACTGTTTGTTCACATTCATTGTGAATGGGAAGCAGCAAATTTTGTGCACTTAGCATGCTGGGATACCTGGTGATGTAGAGCGACTGGAACACGTAGGGCACATTCAAGACTAAATCAATTTGGCATGTACAATATACTGTAAGGAGCTGGATGGTCATTTTAACACATTTCTAGGAAAGCTTGTGAAGCTGAAAACATGCAAGCTGACAATTTAGCACCAAGTACCCCTCAAAATATGGTCACTTCTGTCTCCAAAACAGAAACAAGATGGCATCAGCCAAACCGCCAAACTCGAGTCTTCAAAACAGTCGTCCTCAAACCAATGGGTGACCTCATGGCCATTATATCCACCTCTTTACACAGTCACAGTCTCAGTTAATATACAGTCACAGCTGTAATTACCAATCCAGACCCAACTGTGACTATTGACACATGTAATATATATAAGACATCTGCCACTTCAGACCGTTTCACCCAAAGCGCT
Organism: Hypoplectrus providencianus; assembly: GCA_028566105.1. Lineage (NCBI taxonomy): Eukaryota > Metazoa > Chordata > Actinopteri > Perciformes > Serranidae > Hypoplectrus > Hypoplectrus providencianus. Next base: position 21,085,520 of record JAOWBC010000115.1, read on the forward strand.
TCAAAGACCGATGACAGAAATAGTTCTATCATGTATATCACCACTGTGGGAGCCAGAAGCCCCAACCCTGCCAAACGGTTTCCCTGCTGGGATACAAATGGCAGAACGATGTCCCACACGCTCCACTTCACAAACAGCTTGTGTGTTTACCTGAATGTGGCCTTGAGGATCTGTCCGGAGGTGCTCTCTTTGGTGTTGTTGTTGTATCCGTAGAAAAGGTCTCCAAACACAGTCTGGTTAGCGGGGATGTCCGCTGCCTCCCCGCAGTCTATTCCCTCAGTGCAGGCCTCTGAGAGCGGCAGGCACGACCTCCCATCTGGACCGCGCTTGTAGTCCTCGATACACCTGAAGTGACAGGGGGTGGGTCATTGAGTGGGTTCAGTTCCTGTTTTCTGAACTTCATGAAAACTTTGGTGTAACTTTAACATTCATTCTTACTCTTTTGCTAATTTGGTCTATTTAGTCTGTCTGCTCTTGTTTTTCCTTGAAGTTTTAATAATAATTCTTTAAGATTGAGTAAAAATTGGTCTGAAAGAGACAGAGAAACATCACATTAAAGTTTATTATCACAATAATTTTTTATATTAATGCGCAATTATCACAGACATGAGGATCAATAATAAAAAAATGCCGTTTCTGATCTGTTAGGGGAAAAAAATGTTTGAATGCATTCATGTTTGGTGCAAAATAGAAATTAATGAGAGCCATCATTAGCCATGCTTTGCTTCACATGGTTTTTCTTCAAGTAGAACTTTACTTGGGATTTCAAACTGATCCTTGAAAGGGTTTTTGTTCCAGCCGAATACAAAAGCACCTGGAACAAGTCATTCAGATCGCCTGAACTTTCTTCACTGAGCTAAATAGTTGTATCAGCTGTGCTCCTGCTAAGCTGGAACACAAAACTGCAGCCACACCGGTCCTTTCATGTTCAGTTTGACACCGTGTTCAGAGTTAAAGTCTGTGATGACTTGTCATTCTTGATTTTATCCAGTTTGAACATATGCTTCAATGAATGGATGAGTTTCAACATGGGCAACATATGCTTGAGTGAATTGGTGAGTTTCAACATGGGCTTGGTGATTAATCAAATTTTACTTTCAATTAGATGATGAAACCAGGATAAAAAATATTGTCGTACCACATTTCATTACACAACGTTCGGAATAGAGTCCATATTATTTTAGCTAAAGTAATGCAGTTTGGGTTGTTTTCACTGAGTTACAGACTGGGATTTAAGCAATATACACACCAAATACATCAGATGTGCTGCAGTGAAATTTTGATGCAATCTGTTCCTTTTTAATGAACTTGTATTTAATATTTTCATAGGTTTAATGGCTTTCACTCGGTTGTGTTAGAACATAGTTTAGATTTTTACAAATATTTTGAATAATTTAACTTAAATGTATACATTTATCCATTTAAGATTTTACAGTGTTTTAGTTTTAATTGGAGTATATA
>JAOWBC010000115.1:21139053-21154389 GCA_028566105.1 Hypoplectrus providencianus
CAGAGCCGGCTGAGATAGGCACAGCCTCCCCGTGACCCGGGATTACCTGGATGAAGCGGTTCGGAAAATGAATGAATAAATGAATTTGTGTATTCTTCTAGCTGCATGACTTCTTCATATCTCGACTACTCTCATCACAGGGCTTGAAATAAACCACTGGCAGGGGAAAAAAAAAAAACTCCTCCTTGAGTGCCAACATGCTAATGAGTAAAAATGATGGGGATATTCATTTGAGCGAAACTAATTTTACCTGACATCATTTTCACAGGGCAAATAACCATCGGCAAATTAGGGCAGGATCTGACACGGTTGTGCACACTAACTTGTTGACAGGGCTCGTTCCAGCATACACTGAAAGACAAATCCCACTACTAATTACATTAACGTACCTCTTCTCCCAAACTAATCCTGTCCACACACTTTATGTTACAGCATAATGCTGTCAAACCTCCTGCAGTCACGCTAACTCCCTCGGTGATTCATGCTCAGACTGCTGAGTTAAATAGATATCGGTCTGTCCTTTGCAAGGTTATGAGTAGATAGTAGTGCACCTAGCAGAGCTGGGGAAAAGAAAACAAGCTAGCCTAGGATGTTATCACCTTAACACATAAGGTTTACTGGAATCACATTTGTAGTCAGTTTTACAAGAATGGCTGGGCTCTATCTTATTTTATTTAAAAAAAAATAATAAAAAAAAGGTGCCTAAACTCTGTCAGGTAGGTCCTTGAATATTTATGAGAGTATAAGATGTTATTGAAGCCAACAAAAACTAGTCTGATCTTAAGAGGTACAAAATATACCGAATATGCATGAAAAGTTGACTTGCTTTGAGGCTTTTTCACTATGTGGGCATTTTTTTTATTGGATTAATGTTTATGTTAATATTCCTTTCAAAAATGTTGTTATTGTCGTGACCACTTACAAAACATCAAATTTTATTGAGCTTTCACTGTGCAAATAAAGGCATCAATAAATTCCTGGACGACAGATACCAAGAGCACAAACTTTCTAATCCTTTTTCCCTTGATGGAGGCAGTGCATACCAGCTCCACTGCTTTGACACTCTTTCCTCTTACAAAAAGCTCTTGACATTTGCACTGCATAACTTTTTATCAAAGGGAACTCATATTCACTAAGAGCATTTTCTGAAAAGAAACTCCATGTAATAGCTGACAGGAGCTTTAACTTAATAACAATTGACCTCAGACAGACTGCCAGGCCCTGTTCCGGGTCAATAAGATCATGGTGGTCAACAAGTTTTGCAACTGTTGAAAAATCCCTTCCTTGCTGGTAGTAAAAAATTTGATTAAAAATACTCAGGGGCAATTATTGTGTATTTTATTCATTACCTCCTGGTGTATTGAGACCATGGTAGATAGTCAGTGAGAGAACAATGTTTAGAGTAGGAACAGGGGACAATGTATGTCTTTGTTGCAGAACATGCAAAAATCAATCCAAAATTGGCAGACAATAACTTGTTAAAATTGTGTTTCCATTGTGAGAATATCATAATCTTCTTCTCGCAGGGGTGACTTGACAAAGTTGTCTAGCTTACAGACCTATAGTGAGGTCCTTTTTTTTTTTTTTTAACTATTGCCAGGGGCAGCCAGCATCTTTCCAGTCATTCCAAAACCCAAAGCCTGAAGCCTTGCTGAAGTTATATCATTTATTCCAAACAAATGACCAGGAGATGAGGTTCCCACCTGCAGTGATTCCACGATGTAGACTTTATGGTGTATGTGCTATATTCAGAGTTATAAGCATATTTTGGTGATTGGGATTGTTATTTAAAAAATAAATAAATTCCACCGTTTCCAACAGTTTACTGAAGATGTGCCTTAAAATGTAATGTGTAACATATTCCATTAGATTAATAAATTAAGTACTACATTCTAAATACTTTGAATAACCTTTAGAATACTTCATTCCAAAATCATATTTCTCATGCAGAAAGTGGAACTTTTTGTGTGGACCCCTGTCACTCTTGTCACACTGGCCATTATCATGTGGACAGGGTGCACATAAATTGTTTAACTTTTAAAGAAATTATTTTTAAATCTGTGCTTGGAGGAAATAAATACACTAGAAATGCACTCAGAGCGAGCTGATCTTACCCAGACCTTGCCCCATCTTGCAATTTAACAAATGCAAAAAGAAATATGTATCTGCACTGTGATTTGGATCTGCTCCAAAATTGAATGGGATCATCCTTGGCCTATGATACATCCTTCTATCCAGTTTGATGAAAATCAGGCCTACAAATAACACTACACTTACAACACAAAATCCATAAAATTGAATTGAATCCACAAAATAAATAAGCAAAGAGAGAATGACATGCACCTTCAATTAAAGTGTGACTTTATTGAAGAAAGCCAATTAAATTAGACATTTTTTGTTGTTGCTGTTTTACAAGGTGTTCCCCAATTAGTTGTAATTTATTAAAGCTGGGAGCAACTCCTCCATTTCCTTAATGAAATGCAATGTGGCAGAATAATAATAGTTATGAATAAAACAAAACAATTGTTATCTATTATTGCACACATAATGAATGCTAATTATGTTTATAATAAGTGAATTAGGGGAAAGCATAAATTGTAGAGACTACAAAGGAAATATACACTTGATTGACCTTTTTTTCTGTCTGAGTCAGAATGTAATTTTTATGTTATGTCATAGGACGATATTATGAAAAAGACAGTAAATCATAATTTTTTTGCTTCTGGCTAAGCTGGGTTTGCTAGCAAGTCATCATATATGGCTTTATTCATGAGGCTAATGGGGAACCCCCAAAAAAATAACATTAAAAATACTGCCAGTATGAACAATGAACATGTTTACTTGGTGTGGGCTTTTCACTAAGTAGGAGTACTTAGAGTTCTGTGAGATCAAGGAGGTGATGGGCTTATTTTAATCAGCATGATAGTTAAAAACAAAGTTTCCTTCTTTTGTTTTAATGGCTGAATTACCAGGCTTTGCCATTGACCAGTGTTTTAGAGAATAATAAATGGTGCAAGTGACAAAAAGAGAAATGAATCACGCTTGTCAGCCCGCCCACCATGACGTTCTTGTTATAAAGATTTCTTGTTTTGAACCAAGAAAGCAACATCCCCATCCTTAGGCCCCGCCCCTGTCAATAACTCTGATGTGGCGCTGCTGTCAGCTGAGTCCAGTTTAATACTGCAGCATTGTTTTGGCTCACTTACGGCTCTCTCTGCAGCCTGGACACAAACACAGTCATTGCACACAGAGCAGATTTTCTTTGGAGGAGTTATGAACCATTTAACAATCGAAATGCTCTTTATGGCTTTGAATTGCCAAGTAATTCTTTCTTCTTCTTCTATTTTTTTCTGTGTCTTCATAATTGATTTTGTGTTAGATGTTAGAGTTTTATTGCGCTCTGAATCATGACTGCTAAGACCTCTGCGTCAACCTCACAGGGCTGCCCAGGACTCACTGCAACAATAGCAAATAAAACACAAATGCTGATTAAATGAGAATACAAATCAGTCAGAGCTGTAGAGCGAACGGCTTCATTCTGGGTGATGACAGATGGAAAAGAGGTCGTGAGAAAAAGCCAGTATGTTCTTTTCTGTGTTGTGTGGGTTCATGAGAAACAAAACAGTGCGATGAGAAAAAAAAAAAAAAAAACACTTCTTGTTATATTTCAGTGAAGCAATGCAAAGAGCCGTTTTGTGCACTGCTCAGAAAAGAACCCTCCCTTGCTCGAGCGCCTTATGGAAGCTTTTATTCCTTTAGCCAGGGCTTCTATCATCGTGTCTCAGAAATGTCACCACGAGAAAGTCACAGTGGTAAGTGGGAAGTGGTACCAGTAAATGTCAACTCACCGTACGTCTACCGCGTCCTCCATGACTGTCATGTCTGTCTTGCATTTGGCGGAGGGGTTGATGGCGAGCTCGGCAGGGGGGATGACAAAGCTTTTACTCAATGGCAGCCACATCCCTTCTCCTAAGGTGTAAGTGAATCTACAGAGGAGGGAGGAGAAGGGTGGAGTAGATGAGTAAGAATATGCGTTTGGCTTTTTTTGTTATCAGAAAACAAGAAAGAAGGTCAAGTCAGCAAGTTAAAAACAGGTTTTTCAACTTTAAAGGCTCGTTCCTGGTCTTACACAACCAGGCAAGTTCAATGTGCTGTGCTCACTGTGTGGCTTCAGGAACAACATCTTCCCATACACCTTGGGAAAACACTGAAATCGTATCAGTTGTATAAGAACTTAATTGGTAAAAGAGTGAAAAACTGAAGACTCTTGGTTGAAAAGTGGTTTACGCTTTTCTCCTGACTGCTGAATGTAAAATAATCCTTTTTGCTTGCTTGATGCCAATTAGTGAGCATCCACGTGTTACCATGTCTTGAAATAAGATGTTTATTAAGTGTAAAAGCATATTTTGTCAAGAATTTAGACAAATATTTGGTGAGGTTTTGCTTTTTGCAGATGGTTCATCCGAACACCTGCCAGGTACTATTTCAAAGTGCCTCCAAAACAATAGTGGCTTCTCAGATGGTTCTGAGCAACAAACCATCTGGCATATCAGGTGAAGCACTACACAACAAATCAGTGGATCACCAAGGTGTTTATGAAAACATAATCATCCCTAAGTAGACATTCATTTGTCAATCCAATGATGATTGAGATATTTCAACCAACCCATGACAAACCAGCTTCTAGAGTTCTAAAAATTGCTGACAATATATTCACTCAGAGGAGTAAACATAGCTGACAAAATAACAAATTAATTCTTTAAAACTGCTGCAGTCCCCCTTTAAAGTAACACTCAAGACCCAGTTCTCCTGTTGTGCTAACACAACCACCATGTCAAGTCAAAATGTATACCTATCAAAGACAAATGTTTTTGCTGTATCAGTACTTTAGAATAATGGCGTCAAGTTGCTCTGAGGTTATTTATATTACCTTTGAGCAAAGTTATCCTTTTTGCATAACTCTTTCTTGAGCAGAAGGACACTGTGTGCTAATGGACGCAATGCATACCAAATGAGATACCCTGACAAAAAAAGGGCCAATAAGAGCTCCCCCTGAGACAAAACAGGGCTATAAATCTGTAAACAACAGATGTCTGGAACAAGGGTTTAAAACAATTCTTTATTTGTGAGTCAATGAATATCATCAATCTTTAAACACTCTGCAGATGAAATGTAATACTTCCGACTTTAAGCTAAACTGTGCACGCTGATTAACATCAAATGCATTATTAGCAGTGATGAATTATGCATGCATACTTGTAGCACAAAAGGGGGGGAATGTGTTGATTAAATGGTTAACAACCATTTTTTATGCAGACTAAACACATTTCCTCATTCACAATTGTTCAATTTGCATTTAATAAATTGCTAACTTAGCATAAGGAAAGGGCAGTGGATTGTGGGGACTGCATGCATTACCAGTCATTTTAAGAATAGACTGATTAAACCATTGTAGAAGGGAACACTTAATTACATCCACCCAATTACTCCCTTTGTTTCAAAGTCAAGTTTCCTGAGGATCAAAGTGCTGCTGTTCCTCCATTTACTGTAAAACACTGGGTTATTATAAGTCTATTAAAATGGTAATATTCCCATATTATTTTCCAGGAGGCTGTTGCCACCTTTCACATTAGTCATTTCACCATCTCTTATGGGACTGTGTGCAGCAGGAGGACTGAAACTCCCTGTGATGCAGCATGACGTATATGGGTGACCACAGGACAAATTAGCAGCCACTTAACGAGCACCACTTTATAATGGACAACTGGGGACCAGTGTGCTGCAATATGACTTATTTGGCTCACTCTAAGAGAAACTGGAGGTGGAAAACAGTAAGCGTTCCCGTGAGGAAACAGTTGTCGAGTGGAAAACATGTTTGCAGTCCTCGGAGAGACTCCTCGCCGTTAACACTGCGCGGACGCTGTGTGTTTGAATGCTGACTCCCCAGCATTTATCTCCTCTGACACAGGAGATTTTTGCATGCATCCTCGAGTATGCTTTGTTTCATTGCATCCTCTATACCACTGTGATTCTAATTGCCTCATTTGCACCTGTGCTTAAGAGTAATATCTGCTTTGGCAAACAAGATGATGGCTGTGTGGCTGTCTGAGCACTCGCTGATATTCAAGGTCTTTTTTCCCGGCGCCTGGAGCCAACAGGGTTGCATGGCGAAGTTCAAAGCTAGAGGCTGAAAGATTTAAATTAGGGTGGATGGCTGGGTGGGAGCAGTCTGAGGACAAAGACTTTATAAACTGCACGGCTGGACAGAGTGAGGAGTGAAAGACTTCTTGTAGAAAAACATCCTAACAGAGAGGGGAATGCATCAAAGCGCTTCCTGGAGATATTAGCAGCACAGAAGCCTCCTCAGTCAGTTACTTACGTAAAGAAAGATGCCACCAGCCATGAGAATGGTACACAGAAGCTCTACGGGTTTCCGTTTGGTTGTAAAGCAGTAGCAAAATCCATTTCATGTTTAGTTTTCTACTACACTGTCATGGAAGGACTTGTGATGAAGGCAGTAGCACATGGGTTTTTTTTTTTTTTAGATCTGCTCTTTCTCAAGCCAGGGAAAGTCATTTTAGGAAGAAATGCAGTTATAAAGATTGTTAGGAACATCTATCACAGACATGTACTCTGTACTCTATGTGTTTTTCTGTTTGTAATGGCTCCCAGACAACTTGGTAAAGTGTAATTTCGCCAAGTATATCTGCTCTGTTAAAGCAGTCATTCTTAGAGCCTGGATCGGGACCCACACATGGGTCGCAACCAACAAGATTTTCAACCCAACCGAAAGAATAGGTTGTCTGTCAATACCACCCAAAAACAGCCATATGACCTGTAAAATGAACAAGGGCTTTAGAATTTAGAAATTAGGCTACAAAAGCACTGCCCTTAGTTAAGAGCACAAAACGTTATGGTTAGGTGTTATAAACTACAGTTTAAAAAATAATTAAAGTATCGTAAATGCAGAAAGTGAAGTGAAGGATTTATGAGGAGTGGACTTTTGTTCTTACATGGGACATGAACAGTGTTCTATTGGGTGAAAATCCTGGCTTGTTTGACCCTCCACTGCCCCTCTTTTCCACCCCAAGTGAAACTTTGAAGATTTATTCTGATTCATAAATATATAGCTACTATGGCCTCCTGAAGGCAAAGGAGAGGCAAAGGAGGACAGTCTGTAATGTAAATATAGCTAATATAGCTATATATTAAGCTTCTTGTAGAAACAACCTATGGGGTTGCTTTTAAGGGGGACCAGTCTGATCGCAGCAGATCTTATTATACTTTATCACAGTATAACTTTGTAGAATTTCTTCAAAACACGACATACTAAAGAGCAAGTATGGTGTAAGTAATATGTCATCTAATAAGACCTGATGGGAAAGAGACCTGAATAGGCATAGCATTGAAAAAAAACTAATATGAAATTCAAGTGTACATTATGAGAAGGAACGACAACAAGAGCCGGTTAGCTCTCCTTAAGATTGAAATTATTTAAAGTGTATAATAAACCCATTAAATGACACTGAAAAAAACAATAGCTGAACGTGTTAAACATTAAAACATATTCTCTAAACTGTATTGTCCACTTCCAGGCAGGGGTGCAAACTGTACAACAACAATGACAGTGTCGCACAACAAATAAGAATAGTATTAGCAAACAGTCGTGTAAGTTCGCAGTTGCCTAGTTACCCATCCAGCAAGAGCAGAAATATTTGCAGTTATTTGTGTCCCTCACTACCTGAAAAAGGGTGAATAATGACTCTGCTAGTAGCTGTGGTTTAATCTCCACCAACTCGTGTGAAGAATATCTTCCTTTCTAGCTGCTAAGTGTTAAATCAGGTTCACCAGCTATTCCTTAACTCCATCTGTCTGCTGTTTGGGGCTGGGCAGGGACCGAACAAGAGTCTCCCAACTGTATTTTTGCAACTATTGTATTTTGCTGTTACATCAGAAGAGTCGACTCCCTTGGCATTCTACCTGCCCCTCACCGAACAGCAGAAACACAAAGAAAGCAATTAGCTGGGGAATATTATGGAGCATTTAGTAGCTAAATATCACATATTCCCCTGAGGAGTAGGGGGAGACCAAAATAGAGCTAAAAAGAGAATAACTGGACTTAGATTAGTTGGGTTGTCATAAACACCAAGTCCAAATTAATGATAGCTTTGTTATGTATCTGGTTGATACAACAAAGATATTTACAATAACAATTTTGCCAGGGGATGACACATCAATGTTTGATTTGCAGCTTGTTAAGCTGCCTCCACTTGCTCAAAAACATAACTACCAATAACCCTATTGGCGCACCATGCATAAAATATGTTCAATAATGCTATACTGTTGTACAAGTCCAGCAGAGTCAGGCCAGCATGAGCATTTTTAAGCCAATTTGATTTTCATCTGTATTGGATTTCTACTACGACAGTCAATGTCTAATGAATGTCTAAGCTGGTTTGGTAGCCAACTATAAAATGAATGGAGAGAACAAAAAGGAGAAGAGAGTGAGAAAGGATCACCTACTGGCCAACATGTTTCCATATAGTTTTATTTCTTTTTTAATAATGTAGGAGAATCTAAAGTCTCTTGAGCCAGTGTTTTGTTTGTTCTTCTGGGGCTACCGTAGAAACTTGCCAGTGCAACAATGTTGGCTCCTTGAAAACAGCTATCATTCACCCACAATGTAGATTTAAATCAACCAAAACAAAGTGATTCTTAGTTTGAGATGATATCCAGTAATAAAACATAATTACAAAAAAAAAAAATCTATAAAATCTATTTCTGCCAATAGATCATCCTAAATACTATTCACAAGACCTTTAGGTAAATGCTGATCACACTTCCACACAATTATTAATTGCTGCCTTCCAAATGAATTTACTTTTCCAATCAATTTCACAAACAAGCTTTTTTATAAGATGAATCAGAACACAATGATTATCTGACCTGAGAGAAAATAAAGTGCCTATTGTTTTTCTGTTTGAAGATCTAATCTCCACTCCATTACATAACACCTTTAGAGCTGACAGATGCAGCCAGAGCTCACGATCCTCCCTTAATCACAAGGGAGAGGGAAAATCAAAGCCAGTGTAGCAGAATGATAACAAGTTATTTGACTGTACAGACTTTTTTTTGTGCGCAGCGTGCATTGTGCAGCGCCATGAAAAATGTAGTGGGATAAAACAAAGTTTTGTGAAGTTCCCCTTACCTGAATATGCGATCAGAGGGCTGTTCTCCCATCACAAGATCAAACCCGCGCTGGAAGATGGTGTAAGGCCAGGGACTGGCATGGAGAAAAGAATAGATCAGAACAAGAGACACAAAGGAGAGAGGAGAGAGAATAAAACTGTGTGTTCAAATCAAAGGGAGAGGGGCGTTAAATTTTTCAGCGTACCCATCCTCCTAATCTAAACCCCCTAAAATCAGAAGCCTTGTTTTGGTGTCTCACTTCAAGTCGTTCCCGCCTTCCAGAGCCCCGCAAATCACAAGCTGCATTACGATGAGTGCTGTGTGTAAACATGCTGATTGAAAAATGTGTTCTGCTGCAGCTGACATGCAATGTGACTTTGGCTCATATCTATTTACCAGGGGAGGGGATAAGAGAGGATGACAGGATGAGACAGAATGGGAGAAAGAGACACAGAGGAGGGAGAGAGCAGACGATGGGAAAAACAGAGACAAAGAGAGTGTGAGCGGGGAACATGGAGGGGACGAGACTGATGCCAAGAGGCAGAAGTGAGAGAGGGAGAATGATGGAGATTAATGGGGAGTGGCAGCTCTGGGACTAAACAGTCTGCAAAGTGAGAGTGTAAGGAGGAGAAGTGACAGCGGCCCCATGTCATTCGGAGAAAACTCCTCCACTACAGTAAGCAAAAAGAACATCGGGAAAGAGGGGAGCTGCTTCCATGCCACAGGCTGCGGTCATTAAACATTTAAGTCACCCCAGGGTGCCCACTCTGTCACACAGTGACAGGGACACGAGGAGAGCACCGGGGAAATGAGATACAGGGGTGCACAGTTGGGTGGGAAAATTCAGATGTCTCAAAAAAACAGGACAAATAAAATCCACATTTTGAACATGCAGTGACGCTGGCATGGGAGGGTGTCAGAATGAAGAGAAAATGGCACACGATCTGTCTGCTGGTGATAAATATGGTTTTCCTGTCATCATTTGTACGTATCACGTATCTTTACCGCATGATTAAATGTTATAAGGTGGTAGTAAACAATGCAGTTACTGCAGCTACTCATTGTCAGTTTTGCTGATAATGCAACATGTGTGTGAATAAATCTAATTACAGGGTTATTTGCAACTTGTCGTCTAAATTGCAGTGTGGTACAATGGTTCGTGATTTTAATGACAGCACCTGTTATAATTAAATTAAAAATAAGTTCCAGTAACAGCAGGTTTGCAACAACTTGGCAAATTTTTCTGGGGTTCCAGTGTAGCCAGCAGATATCTGGATATCAGGGCCAAGACTTTACTGTTTACCAATCACTGCTTTCAGCACATAATTGTCATCAGAAAAATTGGGTTCTGATATTTCTTTTTTTCAGCCTATGTGTCCTTCAGAGTGCAGTCGCTGGGGGTGGGGCGCAAGCACTTTCTGTGTGGTACAAAGACATAACAACAGGTTAAAGAAACACTAAATAAATATGTTATTTTCTAAACTGCCACACTGAAAAAAACAACCTTTAATTGGACAAAAGTGGATACAGATGTATACTGACATGAGACATCAGCAGTTACAAAAAAAATATCTGATTCTAGCCAAATCTATTACATCTTAGGACTCTATGTCCACCAGAAAGGATAAGTTAGCTGTTAGCAAGCTAATGTTAGCTACATGTAAGCACGCAAAACTTAGCAAATATCCATTTGTTTCATCTAAAATGTCAGTTTTTCGATTTGTCAGATTTAAAAAAAAAAAAAAAGTCATTTGAGAGCAAAAGTTTATAAAAATGTGGTAGAAACACTTATTGGACTACCAATGAGCAACAGATAGAAATCTGAATGCCATCTCATTTTGTCCTGCTCAGTTGTTTGTTTGAGGCAGTTAAATATTTAATAATTTGACCTTACTGGCGGATCACATAAAAATCTAATGTTGCTGTAATTGCAACAATAATCCTTTTTAGACAAAAGCACAGTTTAAAAGAGAGATACTGAGCTATCAAACTAATGATGTCTGACAGTTTTATCAGTTATCAGAGGTTGTGCATCTTTTCATAATAACTTGATCTAAATGATCAAAACTTGAAAAGCGATAGTGAGAGACCATAAAAGTAATTCAGTAGTTATTCCATGACATGGACTCACAAAGGGAACCGTCCTGTCAGCTTGCTCTGCCTTTGTTGATGTGAGCAGCTCTTCCTGTAAGAGTAGCACCCCTTCACATACACCCTGAGTGGTCACCCAGTGGTTGGCACTATGGCTGTGGTGTTAGCCAAATGTCAAGGACACTTTAACAAGCAGATGTGAACCCAATTAAGCGTTTATATGACTTCCTGGGAGGGGGTCTGAAACAGCATTTTTCAATGCCAAAAGATATCAAGTCATCACTTGAAATCATTATTGTAATATAGAAGTGACCTTGCCCCCAAAGAGATGAGCAGACCAAAAAGCATGATAAAGCACCCGCAACTTTACTGACTCACCATCGGCCTAAAAGTGATTTATTGGTAGTGCTAAAACTCATACAACTGTCTTCTTAGTTTAGAGGAAGTCCAACAATTTTACACATAAAGATGGAATGACTCTTTATGGAGACTGCAGTACTTCTCAGTCGAGGAAACGAAGATGAGCTTGGCTCAGAAGCTGATTTTGTCAAATCAGCAAGAAAGTGGCACTGGTGATGTCACAGTCATAGCAGCTGGGTAAATTGTGACTACCAATATATAACACAAAATCTGCATTGTAAAAGGAAGGTGGGGATTTAAAATAAATTAATGAAAAAAACAATGTTGGTTTCATTAGGGGAATTGTAGGATAATTGGGGTTTCAAACATACTATTAGTTAGGGATGGGAAAAGTCTGGGAAATGATCTAATTGGCAAAGGATGGCGTTGGGGTCTGTTCTGGCTGTGGTCAAGTTGAGAATACACCTGTTAAAGGTGGTTGGCGAGGACAAGACTTGGTCTCAAAGTCTTGCTCCTGCATTCAAACTAGGTGTAGGTGTTATATGGGTGACTCCTATATAACAGTAACAGTTGTCAAGATGTCAAGTTATGTAAGTATGACAAATGGTCTCCAGATTCACTGGGAAACTGTTGGCCATCCACCAGTTTATTTAAGAGTATGTGTATTTAATTCTATCAGTATTTAAGAACCCTTCCATTACACAAGGTTTTAGTAAGTGTGTTTTTTTTTGTTTTGTTTTTTTTTTTAGAGAAATGTTGACAATGATATAAACTGATATGTATGGTTATATAGGCCTATCCGTTCCTTTAATTCTTTTCTAATTGATCACTATCTGCAGTACACAACTCCATATTATATGTATAGAACTAATCAGCTACATATAAATCAGTGTAATTTAGGTGCTGAGGTGGTTGTGTGTGATTCAGAATATTAATTGCTGTTGGCAACATCAGCCATTGCTTTTGATTTATTTGTTCAGCCAAATGAATAGACGTGTAGGAGGATTCCCTTGTTGTAAATGATTTTTCCACCATTTCCTCCAGTTGATAATGAGTAATCATAAACCATCATGAGGTCATTATCATAACTTACCCCTGATTGGGCCCCCACTCGCTGCGGATGCAGAGGTGCTTATGGACCGGGTCCTTCATGTAGCCGTCAAGGCAAAGGCATTCTCCTGCAAACAGAGAGGCAGTAATTCAATCAGGTGTTCATTATCATCAAGCCTTTTTTAATTCATTGGTGAATTCCCTTTGCTTCTCTCCTTTAATTTTCCTCCATGAGAGCAATCCCAAAGATTATCCTCTTCAGGCAGTTAGAAAACTCTTATGTTTAATGATGTAGTTGTTTTTACAGCTATTTGAGGCATGTTTCTGTCCATTTTTTTTTGCAAAAGCTCACAAAATTTTCCAGCAGGACATGTCATCTGCTATTTTTGGACAACGCAGTTGCTCTAAAGATGTAAAATAATGGCCATTGGCAACTAATGAAAGAGATGGCGCTCCCCACTGTGCATCATGCCAGTGGATGGTTCTCTGAGTCGTTTGATAAGGACACAATGTGAGAGTGCTGGCTCACTGTCAAAATAGTATGGCATGGAAACATTACTGTACAGCTGCATTCATTTACTAGTCTTCATTCTGCATGGGAAGTTTTCTGACCTCAAAGCAGTATAACAGCCAGAAATAACTTTAAAAAATCAAAAGTCCTGTTTGGTTCTGTATTGGACTAATTATTGAGAAACAGTGCAAATTAAGAAAAGGACCTTATCACATAAAATTAATAAATAAATAAAAAATCAATCTTTTATTATAAAGACCAGCAGATTGCTGATATTGAACATACAGTGTTCATGAGCTATTTATTTTATTTGTAGTGATTTTACATTTAAATGGTTGGTAATCGACTGATACTGAGCATACAGCACTATGAAGCCTTAGACTAAGACTGGGTTTTCTGGAAAGTTTGGTAATCAGTGTGTCTGAGGCAGAGAGCTGATTATTGTTTTGTTATTGCTTGTAGCCAAAAAGCACTCCCTGAAGAATTTCACTTGGATTTGTGTCTAAAAACAGCTATCTTATTACTGGAATGACACCCTGACTTTTTTTTTTTAAGTAACTTGAAAGCTAATTTGTATTTGCAGCTGATGGTTTTCAGCTTCTTAATGCTATCATCATGTTTAATTGTAACAAAACATGTTCCACCTGTAACAGAAAATCACAAAATTCACAGTGATGATGAGGTGCTGATTCATCACACACAAAAACATCACATCTCAAACCTCCTGGTTCCCTCTAATTTGCTTGATTTTAACAGTTCCTGCAGTGCTGCAGAAACACAAAAACAACTTTATGCTTCTCGGTAACTTTTTACATCCTGGGGCTTAATTGCACAATAGAGAAGACTGGCAAACACCCTAAAATAAACACTGACATAAACTTTTATCTTTTTTCCAAATGTCTACATTTAATAGACTCAGTTTTTCACAGTTATCTGCATGGTCCCATTGACTGAATGACATCCTCTACCTAAATGGGAAGTGATTAGATCAGTGATTAGTGTAATGAATAGACACTTGGCACTGACATTATTTACTAAAGCAAAGCTTGTCTGGGACTGTGATTTCCCAAAATCCACTTAGCGCTCAGGCCTGAGGCAAGAGTTTGGGGCAATTGCTAATAGGATCACATGCAACACTGCTCAGCATTGACTGCCTACAAATGGAGCCACTGTCATCATCTCAATCTGTTAGTAAACCCCCAGTCCTGGACCCCAAGTGAGGTCAATTGATATGCAGACAGAATCACTGAATATTTCTAAGATTGACATTTGGTTTCTGTTTGAGAAATACAAAAAATATCTGAGCTACAACATCCAAAAGCCCACCACTGGGGCTAGGCCTGAGTGGTGAAGGGATGTGGTTTGGGCATGTTCTGCATTGGCGGCATCCTGATGAGTGAAGCCTTTTAGCAAGGAACAGCGAAGCATCAGCTTTTTGTTCTGCTGTCAGCTCCCAGGAGAAACGCCGGCCTTCACTTTGCTCAGTATGAGTGATGGGGCCTCACCTTTGGTTTAGAGGGTTACTCAGGGGTAACATGTACAACATGTTCTGCTCATGCTCAATAGGAGGCAAGTGAAGGGCAACGGGCCCTGGGCTTACACACCACTGTTAATGGAAAAGGTCAACTGTCAGTACCTGCCAGGCTAAAGGAGATCATACTCACTGATTTCCTTGCTGATGTTACTTGACTAAAAAGAAAAGGCCTGACTGTGGCAGCATATATTTGATGAGATTTTTTGTTGAGTTCATGTCAGTTGCAAAGACATATAGGTGGTTTGATTGATTGACTCGTAAAAGACATAGACGGAAAGCCATAGTGAATGCTTTGTGCTATTTTAAATAAATAATGCAGCTCAAAAATCTACATTCGAAATGTATTCATAGCTTTTCACTGAACAATGCAAAGAAATGAGAGGGATACAATTACATGCAGTTTTTAGCAAGAAGTAATAACGGTTATGGAAATTGGTTTGGCAGATATTAAGTATTGTTTCAGTCCAGTCAGCAGCTGTAACAACATCGTGACATCTCGTGATAGGTCATAAGATGTCAACATGGGTAAACGTCTGAAGACCAGGAACAAAAGACTGAAATCGTATCTTTTGACATTTTTTTTTATAATTTAATACACTGT
>JAOWBC010000115.1:21178655-21192671 GCA_028566105.1 Hypoplectrus providencianus
ATATAATCTTTTACAATGAAAAATGTTTCATTTTATTTAATCTAAACTGAAAATAGATTTTTTTAAGTATCATAAAATACACTTGGCAGTCCCAAAGTCCTGATTTAATTAAATTTTTCATCTTAAAATGATATCTAGAGGTAGAATGGGGAGAATTTTAATGAGTATGGATGGGCAGTGGGGATGACATACATACAGTATATAGGATGAAAAAATGAGCATGAAGTAAACAGCTAAACAGCCTTTATTTTAGATTTGTGATACTTTGCTGGATAATACCATCATGAATCTTGTCTTTTGAAGTTTTTGTTGAAATGGCAAAATGTCAATAAGCAGGCATTCATGAACAGTCCTATTCCTCAAGTAAGGAAGGGGCAGAATAGATGGGGAGAAAAATGGAGATGCAGAGTTTTGTTTTGGAAGAAAATCCCACTCACACCACTTAATCGTCTTCCATTGTGCATTTTGGCTAGATAGTCAATGTTTCTAGTAGGAGGCCACTGAATGAAACCTGACTGGTCTGTCATTTAAAGCTACAATATGATCTCAAGGATGAGGCACAAAAGCTGCTCTTACAATAAAACACAATGCATTTCAACTGAGTGTGTTTCAGCGGAGGCATTAGCTATATTTAGAGGGCATGTATTGAAGCTTGTCTTACAAGTGTTAGCGGATTGCGAATCACAAAGTGAGGGGGAAAATCCATCAAAGCAGCAAAGATTTGCTGCCTCAGCGGGATATATGTGAACTGAAACAAAATTCATGCTAACGTTGCTCAGTGACAAGAGCTTTAAAAATCCCCAACCAAGACACAGCGTTTGATTAAACTGGAGAAGATCCCTTAGAAAAAAAAAAAAGGGAGGGAAATAAAAACACTGTTGGCAGCAATGTCAGTGTGACAAGCTGAGAAGGACTTTTTCATGACAGCAGCTTCATCAGCTTTTCATATTGTTGGTTTTGGAACAATATGCACTGAAGATATGAATGCATAGTGTAAATATTATTGGCAGCCATGACTATCTGACGGCACAGATGCTGCCGCCGCTTTACTTCACAAGTGGGAAGGCTTTTTTTGATGACACAATTGTTTCAGCAGCATTTCACACGACTGATTTAATAATAAAGCAATATTCACTGCACAATTCCCCCCCAGAAATGTTTACTGGCAGGGAACAAAGTCCTCTGGAACATTATTCAGTGTGCTATTAAAACTCTGCACTGAGATGAAGACAAATAAAACCTCCATGCAGAGATCTGGGAAGATGGAGCTACTTTTACATGCATAAAATATATTCCAATAACTACAGGATAAGAATTAACATGGAGGGATATTTTGATTGTAAGTGGTAGAAAATCTTCATTTCTTAAATAAAAGTTGTCTTATTGTTCCCCTTCTAAAAAAGACAAAGGTAATTCCTTGAAATTATTTGGACTACAATCGGTTAGTCATGTTGCTGTTTTATTTCAGCCACTTTATCTGAACCTTTGACTACAACCTATAGATGGCAGTTAAATAACACTCCCAACTACTGGATTTTAGTTTTGCTGGAGACATAACAGCAGTCTTTTGGGTCAAAGCCCTGTGTCTGGTTGACCCCTTGCCCAAAGTGGACCTTGTCATTCTTTATACAACAAATTCTAAGTTACACCTTGGCTTAAAAACAAAATTATCTATAGCTTGTCTTGGCTTTCATCATAATCAGTGGGGCAGCTAAAGGACGACACCTAACAATAAACATATATGAGACATAATTAGCTGCTGATCAGACAAGTATTGGATATGTTTTTGGCAGAGAATGTCTCGTCTGCACTGTAAAAAGGCCTTGTCTCAGCATGTGTATACATACACACATTTTTTTTGATGATATAGAATAAAGTAAGTAGTGTTGCATGTCTGGATATAATGCCATATTTGTTGTGCATCAAACATAATTCATATTTCTTTTTGTCTCTGCTGAAAGTGGCAGTGTGCGGCATTGTCCTTAAGAGCTTTGGCAAAGTACAGAAACATGGAGACATTTCATCCTCTGCTTTAGAAAGATTTTCCGACAGTACCGGGTTGGAATATAAAAACCAGGGCTTTTCACAGATTTTCTGCTTTGCAATGAGACCTATACATTTGTATTTTCACAATGTATAGAGAGCATGTTGTTCTTTCAGAAATGGAAACATGCACTAAGTACATTTGATGTATGCGAATAGAAACTTTATCACTGTCTCTAAATTCAAAGGGCATTCAGTTGAAGAATAGAACCTATTAAGATGTTACCTTGTGAACTAAGCCTGCTGCTCTTCTGCAAATCACACATTGTGGCTTTACAGTCAATATATCAAAATGCTGTGTTCTCATCAACATCAGCAATTTATGCCAAATGGCCAATAAGATGGTGAGCAAGATCCACCAAGCTGCTTAATCACAATTTACAATGACCACCTACAATATTAAAACTGACAAATGTTGTGATTTGAGCCCATATTCCCAAACTTCACTTGTGTGTCTCAGAGTGTGTCTAATGAGAGAACAGATCCAGCTGAAGGACTGAACCAAGCTGAGAACTTGCAAAAATGTCAGCTCAGCAAACCTGAACATTTATAATCTCCCAGCATTAAGAAACAGTCACATCCAGGAAGGATCGCTGGCAGGAGCTCAGAAACACCATTCAGATAATTGGCAGTTTTGTGTAGTCTGGAGGCAAGGAGAACACTGACAGCAGTTCTTCACCTTCAATTAGGTTGGTTCCTCAAATGTCTCTCAAAAAGTCTAAATGGGTGTGAGAGCACTTATAATAATCTTTAATCAAAACTATCCCTAATTAGGACAGACATAGCCTCATGTTGAGACTTTAGCAAACTTTAACCAGGATCCACTTTTTGGACCCATGCTTGCTGAATCAGTATAATTTATATTTTATACATTTGAAGTTGTTCCATATTGTTATTATTCTTCCATTCTTCCTTTTCTTTTCTTTTTGTATTATTGGTTAAATTGTTCAGTCAAGAGAAACATTCAGATTGCATATGTTGTCCAACTTCTTGGTTGAACATTCATGGTCTCCAGAAAATCATACCTCCTGATGTTTTTACCCCTTGATTTCCTGCACTACCATGGGGTTGACATGATTGTTTTTGAGCAACATTTTCACTAATCAATTTAAGTATATCTTTATCTAATAAATAGATTGCCATCAAACTTGTAGTTCCAAGATGATCTATCATAAAGATTTTGGGGATCTCCCCTATTGTTCATAAATTTCAAGGTCAAATTTTTATTGTGTAGAACTGGTTTGGTTTCTTAAGAAACACCTGAAAACCAACTGCCAACCAACTACATCAACCTTAACTGTACTTTATTTGGCTTGGGGTGCACAACCAGTGCCAATAGGCTGAAGGCCAGAAGCAGCCCAAGAAAATACAGGGTAGAGGGGAGGCTCTCAGACACAGTCACACACATCTCCTGGATTCCCAGTGATAATTGCCAGGGATTAGTTCATACATTTTTTTGAGGACAAGCCTTGTCATTCTGCCTTTAACTAAATGTTGAGCATGGTAATATTATCCTTGCTGAACATCAGCATGTTAGCAGAGTCACTGCATTTGAGAATGCCAACATTAGCATTTAGCTCAGAGCACTGCTGTGCCTAAGTGCACACTCTCTGAGCCCATAGCATGCTAAGCTGCCAGTGAGCTTACCCAGAACTGCTTGTATCCGGGTTGCACAGCTTCTTTTCAATATGATTCCTGTCGCTTTTTAAGTGTGCAACGGATGACACACATGATAATGTCTCCACTCAGCCTTCCAGCGATTTGACACTTTTGGTTTGTGTCATGACAACACTGTTGTGATTGAACATGATAATTAGAATACAGTTTCTCTTTAGCAAAGAGACAATCATACTGAAAAAAACATCACACCTTTTGTCATTTTCAGCCTCTTCAGGATCTGCGAGGACATTTTCAAGTGGCTTTACCTTATTGTTTGTGCTCAACAGTAAAACTGAGCAAAAACTTGTAACTGAAACTCTAATAGTGAGATCAACCCAGGTAAATCACCTGTAATTTGGAGGTATTTTTAATGAGAATGTTCACAACCTAGGAAATAAAGCCTTTAAGTGGCTCCCCAAACACATAAACAGAGTAGAGCTGTCAAGGACAGCTTTGAGGCTGCATACGTTTCAGAGAGGGAAAAACACAAAAGAACTGTTGGTAACAATGCAATAATACTACACTGGAATGGTCCAAAGTGCAATAGCATACATTTTCTCTGTGATGGATGAGAAGAAAGGTGGAAAACTGTGAGGGGTAGTTTAAAGAAACAGTTGGAAGGCAATGAAATAACATTAATAGCAATGGGTCACAAGGAAAATTTTAAATATGTCAAGTGCAAAACAGACATTTGCACATAAGCGATGGAGGTTTACGGAACAGTCTGGAGATTTAGATGCTCTTCATGGTATCACAGGGTTCACAGGTTGGGCTTAGAGCGTATACGTTACTATTGCCTTCTGCAGTTTCACTAGAGTGGTACTTTAAATATAATCCTGTGTCCTTGCCTGACTGAGGAGAAAAAAAGTACCTCCTGAAGAATTAAGACTAAATCTCACGCAGCAGGTATTCTTCAGCCTTCACTATTAAACCGGAGCCAAAAAGGTGCTGCGCTCACCGTTTCGATGAAAACAAGACAGGCTCCTCTAAGTATTCACTGCAAGATGTTCACCCGCAACTCAGCATGCACAGCAGGCACAAGTACCTCTTAGAAACAGAAAAAAAAAAAGTGTCCAATGCTCCACATCTCTATAAATATGGAAGGGTGCTCGAGCCGAGTGCAAGAGAGGGTAATGACACCAGAATGACAATCAATCCTGACGGACGCGGACACATAAACAATTCAACAGGATAAAGATGTCATGGCAACAGCGCTGCTACCAAGAGAAGCATATGGAAACAACACTTTGCTACAGAAATACCACCATCACAAGCACTGATTAATGAAGCATTATAGGCACAACTGATAAAATCCTCAGTACTTAACAAGAGATGGCTGAAGATGTTATACTGGAATTTGATCAGGTATAACTGACTTTTGCACCATTTCTTTTGCTTTTATAATATTCCAAAATGAGAAAACTAATCAATGACAACAACACATTTACAGGAACAGTTATGTGTAAGTTGAAATGCAATCTTTCGTTGTTTATGCAGTGCTGTTATAATGAGTAAAAATTACTGTTTTTTTGCAAAACACAGTTCTTCTTTAGGGGTTATAGGGAGAGCAATCACATATACTAAAACCTTAAATTAAGCCAAACTGTCCACAGTGAAAAAGGCCTGAAGACTAAAACCCAATTCTGCAGTAATTACATGTCACTCTCTGAGGCCCATTGTTTTAAAACTTTATAAATCTATTTAAAACAGTGTAGCTGTACCTGCTCCCAACTAAATATTTGCTAAATAGCCCACGACCCCTGACTGGAAACTGTTTCACTACAAAAGCTTGGACTGGAAAATACTAACACTGTAAGAAATACCACATTTAAAATTCAAACAACATGGTTGTCTTCAAGTGATTCCCCAGCTTCTTTTGGACGAATCTAAACTTTTTTTAAGTGACTACTTGACCTTTTTTTTCTTTTATTCCATAGATGTGAAGAGATAGGATACAAATGTTTAAAGTATAATACAGATTATTTGGAGGGAATGTCAAAAAATTGTGAAAAAAAGGACTAGCTTCAAATGGAAGCCATCTACTAAGCAAACATAAAAAAATCACCATGATGTTCATGTAAAGTGCAATATATGGGCTACATCTGGAAAAGAAAAAAGTACATGGTTGCAATAAAACACCAAAAAAGCTCCAGTAAGAAACTAATTTCTTAGAGTTATTTGGTCATGCAGAAATGCCTCCTAAAATGGATTACGGTTACAAGTTTAATCAGTAAAATTATTTTACTTTTTCAAACAGTAATTATTTTCTTGATTGCATTTCCCTTAAAGGAATTCAAAATGAAGAAGAAAAGCATTCTAAAAAATAAAAATAAAATCAGAAAGTTAAAGACTGAATGTGGAGTGAAAAAACAAAACAAAAAAAACCCCACTGTGCTCCACTGCAATTTAATTCATTTATCCAGACGGCATTTGAACAGTTTTTAAATTACTAGCTGTGTTTTTTGATATCAGTTCAGTCTCACTCTCAACTCCCATTGGGCTTTCAAATAACTCTAATGTAAAACTGTCCATGGGAATTTCAGAAGAAACCATGGAATATAATTGGTGTTTCTCTGGGCGTTTAGGTCAAATGAATCCCAGACTTTTGATCCAGTAGAGCAGTGTTTGTTAATTGGTGTAGCGGTGTCTTAAGTGAGTAAGTAGTTGTTTTTAAGCCCAATCACGTCCTTTTACCCTGACCTTAGTCAAGTGGTTTGAATGCCTTGTGGAATTTCTTAGGAGACATGGAGCAAGTGGCTTAAAGCAAACATACTGTGTGATGAATATTGGTACTCACACATTATCAGGCTGGGTTCAGCATCCAAGCCATTATTTGCACCATCCTTATAATTGTAAAATTAATCTGAAAAGCATCAAAACAACTCAATGACTTTACCCTGATTTTATTTTTGTAATTGGTCCCCAACAGACTTCTTCAGCAAGTTTTGTCCTTGAGGTTTTTTCGGTGTTTATTTATTATATGCTCAACTTTCCCTAAGTTTTGTAACATAGACATGAGTAATATGTTTGTAAAACTGCATTAACTGCAATTTAAACTCAATATATCTTGGGAGTATGACCCCCAACCCCAACCACTGAATATGTGCAACTGATCTATTGTCAGTTGCATATAAAAGGACATAAATGCATCCATTCACACATCCATTGAGTCAGAGTACTTTACATCCAGGGTTATATTGCAATCAGGAAAGTTAGCTGATTCAGCATACCTCCACTTTGCCAAATTTGAACAAACATGGAGGAAAAAAATGTATACAAGAGACTAAATATCCCTACATGTAGCTGACATTACAACAGCCCATTTGATGAGGCCTTAGACTTCCCATGGCAGTGTTAGCTTGTTTCCATTTATTAGATAAGCAAAAAAAACTGTTGAATGAATTTTCACACAGAACTCAAATTTCACACAAAGCTGTGAAAAAAGTTCTTGATGCCAAAGAGAGAGAGAGAAAAAAAAAATCAGAGTTCCATTTTAAAGCACAAAGCCATGATTTAAATTACAGCAGGACCAGATAGTTGACAGGAAAAAAACTGCAGTAATTGCTGCTGTAATTATAACTGGTGTGGGGGTGAATTATTACCCACATATTAAAATCACTGGCCAGCACAGGTTGTGTAAAAATCACCCCACCTCGCCTAGAGAAATAAATTCTGCCCAAATGGGGCTTAAGTTAGTTAAAGCAACATTCATTATGCAGCCAAAGTACAATAACCCTAACATTAACTTCATCCTCTAATTTAGACATCATTATCATCATTATATTGTATGGTCCACAACTAATCAGGAGCAGATTGTACACCTGTTCAGCAATCATGAAATACTGATGGGGGCCCGCAGCCTGGGGCCGCTCCATGCGCTCCCTCTGACATTGCTTTCTCCCATTTGGCAACTTTGGTACTTTTAGTTGCTTTGGAAGTAACACTGGAGTCCATTAAATGTGCTGACATATGGAGTGAAGAGAGGCACTTGGGCATCTTCAGCAAAAAGGCAAAGAGTCATTACCTTACCTGCCTCCTCCACGCACATGCACAAAATTTGTCCACTGAGGGCAACAATAGCTCTGTCTGTGCATATTTTATGACAAAGATGAAAATAGTTGACTGGAAAGACCAACAACAACGACTCCAAAACTGCATGGAGCAGATCTAATTGCCTGCTTAGACAGCCTCATTCCTATGCAGCTGGCTTTGGAGAATACTAACCTGTGCCTGGAAGCACTGAAATTTCAAAAGTGGTGTGTGTTTGTGTGTGTAAGTGTGTTTATGTGTGTGTGTGCTAGTTGAGTGCATTAGGAAGCAAATCCTATTTTCATATACCAAGCTTATACAACTGATACAACAATGCTAATGAGTTGCAGAGAGGATTTCTCTTCTGTTATTTTTATTGATCATATTCTGAATTCTTACAGTTAAAATAAGGAAAGTATAACTGAATGCATTCGGAGGGGACCTTCCAGTTTTTTTGGTGGGGGGTGCGTTTGAGAGAGGAGGGCTGTGGTTCCAAGTCAATTCCAAGCCTTTTTTATTTATATAGCCCAAATGACAAATCTTACTGAAGGAGCTTTAGAATCTGCACAGCATATGATCCCACTGTCCTTAGACCCTTGCTTCCATTCAGGATAAAGCTCCTAAAAGGCCTTTTAATGGGTAAAAAGATAGGGTTCGCTGGTTTCTCAATGATTTAGTCAAAGAAATAGACAGACGTATGTTTGTTTCTCCAAAATGACCCGTCCCTGACTAAACTGACCTGTGTCTGTGCAAAGTCAATAGAGAGATGTTCACAAATTCCTCTACTGAAGACATATGCCCGTTTATTTAATCGGAGATTCAAAACCTGCAGCAAGTCTAATAAGATTTATGACAATTTAGAAAAAGCAATCAAAAGAAAGAAAGAAACCTAAGACATTAGGGTTAGGGTTCCCACTGGGAAACCGTATGAGAACACTTAGAGGATATTCTTGTATGTCACACAACCCCAATTCTGTTTTTAAGCAAACAAAAACAATCACACCATAAGGAACCTTAACCTAACCTAACCCTATGAGAAGTTAAATCATTCGTCTGCTAGTCCCCAATATTGGTGACCAACATACTCATCCTCTAAGTGTGAATGCTCATGTTTGGCTGAATTTTTCAAATGCTTTTCTTTGATAGAGAGAACAGACCAGATGCTGACACCATCACCACAGCCGGCAGACTGCGAGCCATGGAGCGCTGTGGCAGGCTCACACTGCTCGCTCACCAGCCAAGATAATATGGAAGCAGGGCTGGTGGCCAGGATGGAGGCCAGATCCAGAATTCACTGAGGTGCTATGTGCTATTCCAGTTCAATAAAGTTGAGTTCGACGTCATGCTTAGCATTTCTCCTACTCCCATAGAATAGAAATGAATAGAAGCTGAGTATTAAACAATGGTAATGCATTCATGTGTTACCATACTGGAATCTATCCATAAGTGTCAGGACTTAAAATATGTAGATTAATAGCAAAATCATGCGAAGCGCAAAAATGTGAAAAGTGGTTGAAAACAATCAGTCCTTATATTTCCTTTGATGATGACTTTTGACCATTTTTTCTCTGAAATTTAAGTTATGGTTTTCTTAACTATGACGATAGTAATTTTTTCAAAATGTTAAAAGTTTGAACAGCAGTTAGATGCTTTTTATACACTTACATACATCTCAACCTCCTTCTGTGGATTTGTACTGAATCAGTCATAACTTCATCCTACTTCTGCCTTTGGTATATAGACAACAGTCACCATGCTATGGCAGCAAGAGGTCCTTCTTAAGAAAATGTTCACATAACAGAGCTCAATCCATGTTTGAAGACTCAACTAAATGTTTAACCATATCACGATCTTTCCCGTCATGTTTAACTAACTTACCATCAGAACTAACTAAAAACGTATCCGCAGGATCTGCACCCTACTGTGCATTTAGAGATGATACTGACGGAGTGGCATGCCCACCGGTTGAGCCCCGTTTTTCAGCATGAGGGACGAGTGAATTTTAAATCCCTAATTACAAACCAATTTGCAGCCTCTTTTATCCAACCTCCCCGGCTGGGAGATGGCTAACAGGAAAGACAATAGGTTGGCCCGCAGCAGCTACAGGGGGCTGGCGAACTAAATCAGCTAATGTCCATGAGGCAAAGCATCACTTCCAATCCTTCAAGCCTCCCCTCCAACTTGGTAAATGGGCTACACTCATTACATGTATCATTATCAGTAATGAAGACGGAGGAGTGGGGAATGGGGGAGGCTATCGCTGAATGCTAAGCTAAAAGAACAGAACTGAATCACGTGTGGCTAAAAGAAGGAGAGATCTGTGAATGCTGGAATAGAGCTAGTTTAGGTTTGAATATGAAGTGGGCAACTAGCTGCTGGAAAGAAGGATAAAAAATAACTTGGCTCAATAAAAGAGAGGAGAGAATGAGCTACATGACAGTGAAGACAGAAAGCAAGCCGCTGTAGCTAGTTTAGGTTCCTCAGCAGGCCCCCTAGAGGTCAGTACACTCACTGGCTACTTTATTACTGTGCTAAAGCTTGTTCACGAAAATATCTAGTCAGCCATTACAAAGCAGCAACTCAATGCATGTGTTTTAAGTAACTTATGGTAGTCATGTCATGCTTGTAACAACTTAACTTCCAGAATTTCTGTATATGTATTTACTGAATTAATTTTTTTAAATGCCTGACCAGTAGGATTTTTGCCCAAACTTAGGACAGTGTTTTTGTACATTGTCAACATTGGACATTGACAATTTGCAGTGTCTAAATGCCTTATTGATGCCAGAGGTCAGAAGAGAATGGCCAGACTGGTTCAACAGTAGCTCAAACGGTTCAGACCATCTCTGAACATACAACTCGTCCAACCTAGAAGCAGATGAAGACCACACCTCCACTTTATTAGGTACACGTTGTTAGTTCATAGAGAAGCAGGTGAGTGTAAGTGATTGGCCAATGCAGCATGTTGCCAGATGACATGTTCAGACCCAACATTTTTTTTTTCTTTTTTTTTGAAAGAACCCCTACTGTGCCACAACAGCGATCAAATTAAAATGAATGAGGAGGGCTTTTATCTTCTAGTTCTTGTTGGACGTGGTACTAAAGTCTGAACACGGCCTTCGACCTTCTGACTGTTTCATCACTTCTGTGTGAAGCCTCACAGACTTGCTGTGAAGGTAAACATTGCTGTGTTATCTGCAGTTCACTGAAACTGTGTTACAGGATTTCTGGGCAGTGAAGTTTTTAATATTCCAACACCAACATTTGGAGCTGCCAACGGTGCCTGCCTAGCTCCGCTTTCTGTTGGGTGTTTGGGGCATTCGCTCTTTGTTCTCAACCTCTATTATTGATAAAAGGGTTTGCTTGAATGTTGTTTTTCTCCACTCTGTTTCCATGCTTTGAGCTCTCATAGATGGAAAGCCAGGGTGGCTGCAGGTGTGCATGAAAACAGTGAAGGTCAGACGGGAAAGTCTGCTTTTTATACATCGGGAAACCAAAATGTGTCAAGAGCCATGCCGGTTTCTACCTCTCATAATGAAGTTTAATTCAATAGATAATTGCTGCAAAAATGCATAGGAGATGGTAAGAGAACATGTGAACACCTCACCTACGCTCAGGCCTTTACAATTACAGTCCCTGGAGAGTTTCAAAAAGACCTTTGAATTACTTTGTATACCACAGATAAAGTTTATTTCTGGAGTTTCTTCACAGTGACTAACACCGCAGAATTGTTTTAATTGGGCTGAGAATAAAGCATCTGTGCAGCCAAGTGCGGAGGAAAGTGAATTATGGTCTGAGGTCAACTAAAAATTTCCAAAATGACATTTTGAAAATGTCGCTGCCTTCATTTTCTCTTGTTTATCATAATGGGATAATGTCTCTCTCCGTTTTATCAGCTGTAACCTCCTTCTCTTTGCATTTCCCGTATTTCTTAATATCCTGTCGCGCTGTACAGCTCCTACACCGTCGCAGCTCGAGCAGGCAGAGGCGAACGTGAGGAGAGATGGAAGTTTGTGATAATGGCAGGGGAGAGTGCAGAAGGATCAAAAAGTTTGACATCAATGGAAGAAATGGAGAGAAAATGGCTTTATGTTTGTTAAAAGACTACAATCAACCATGAGATGTATATGTTTGAGGTTTCACATCCACTCCACATTCCCACGAAACTTTTGTATTGATTCACTGTAACCCAGAGGGCACTCATCTCTCAGGATAACATGGATTACAACAATGGGTTTCCCCTCAGTGTCCTGCAAACACCTTATGAATCCTGTTCTTTGTCTAATAAAGCCTTGTATTCTTTTACTGTATTATAGATAACTTTTGTCCAATGAGTTGAAAATGTCTCAGGGTCCTTGGGAGTTTTCCAAAGGGCATTCATGATGTTGTCAATGATTAAACCTGTGCGGTGGCATTCAGTGACTCACCGTGATTTCTTGGCTGCTATGGAGCTGTGAGGGATAAACATTTGTAGATAAAAGATCTGTGCAGCTGGGCATTGATCACAATGCTGCTGCACTCCCTAATATCTGGACCTCATGCCTCATTTCTATTGAAATATTTTTGACAATGATAACAATTCATTTTTGAGCGGTCCATGGCCTTTGAAAACATTTCTCGATGATGCTGAGAAAAGATGTGAATGTTCCATGAAACTTGAAAAATCAAACTGAAAATCTAATTTTTCACATCTCAATTCTGTCCTGCATTAATAACACACCCTATATTAAGAAGGAGGGAAATTGACATCAGTAGAAAAAGATGAAAAAAGAAATTAATGTAAAAATAAATAAATGTGTGAATTAATGAATGCAAAACATGGAAATTCCATAATGTTACATGTATTTAAATATGTATTTAAGTATTTCTTTTATTTAAGCATTTATTTGTTCAGTTGTTTATTTGATTCTACATTAATAGGTGACAAAAGCCTTGCAGAGGTGAATTAAAAGAAGAAATTAAAAGAAAATTAAATACATATGAAAAAAGATAAGTAAAGTAATAAGTAAGTAAGTAAAATAAAGGCAGAAATGAATGAAATAATGAAATTAGAAAATAAACCAATAATTACAAAAATACCCAAATAATAATGAATAATATCAATGTAAAAAAAAAAAAAAAAATAGAATTTTTCCCTCCACTTCCTATATTTTTGTTCTCCATCATGTTAACATTTTTATTACTGACTGACAATACCTACACTGTGATTTGATTAGAGCAATATCTGGGTGGAAATGCAACAGAATTTGTTCCATCATTCCTTTAGAAACAGCCTATCATGCATTACTCAATAAACCCTCTAGGTTTGAACCAGTTGATGGCCACCGTCAGCTGGTCAAAGTCCATCTGTGATTTCAGCACTCCACTAGTTACTCTGTGACACTGTGTGTTCATCTGTGCCACGCTTTGAGTCATGGAGTACTGCAAGAAGTGCCGAGGCTGCAGGAATACCAATTGCAGCATGTCACTTAGCAGTACTGGCTCTTAGTTGTTCAGTGCTATTTGAAATTTCAAAGCCAAGAGCTCAAGACTTAACATCAGGTTCAGTCAAAATGTACATTTTTACTTAATTATAGAAAATATGCGCATTTAATTACAAATTAAATTAAATTGTTTCCATTGACCAACTTCAAGAAGCCTACGTGCCTCATTAGGATGTATTTCTCTGTTCAAACTTTTTTGTTAGTTGTTTTAAAAGTAGCTAACATATAATTCCAGTGTAAACGGGCCTTGGTCCTGAACTTACCTGCAGGCACAAAAGAACAACAACAACAAAGATACCACAAGCAAGACTGCTGTGCATATGTTAAAATCCACTGAAAGCCACTGAAACCAGAGTTGATGGTTTCATGTTTTAAGTAGTGGCTTTTAAGAAGCATATTTTGTCCACTACTTTTAGCTCTAAAGTGATGAAATTAAATTCAAATTCAATTTAATTGCATGAAGTTAGACCCGTATCTGATATAGGGCTACACATGAAAGAATCCCAAAACAGACCAAAAACAGAAAGAAAAAAAACAACAGATCTGAGTCACATCACCCCAAAGAAGGAACACTGTAGAAACATAAAGAAAAATCAGATTCAGTGTACTGTGCCAAAAAATAAAATTCATCAGATTGAACATAAATTTACTGTATTTGTATTTTCTTTGAAAATATGTCACAAAGGAGTAGTCAATTAGAGAGTGCTTTAAATAAACTAGAAATTATTTTCTCCTATTTTTGAAAAATGTCATTATAATTAGTTCCCTTTCACAAAATGTATGGAGAATTAAAACCTCAGCT
>JAOWBC010000115.1:21199181-21209247 GCA_028566105.1 Hypoplectrus providencianus
CAGACCCCCAATATTGAGTTTGTTTGAGCGTTCGCACCAGAGATAGCTGACTATCCAACAAAACACACTAGAGTTTGCTTCAACCAAACAGCCTAGGTGTGAATGCCACCTAACTCTAGGTGTATTATCATCCCTAAAAATAAGTACATTTACAATAATAGAGAATGCAAAAGCCAAATTATGACTGTGTGATTTACTGTTACTCTAACGTGAAATTATTAGTCAACTTACCAGGTGTGAGGTCCATATTATTTTTGTCATTACAGCCCTGGAGGGAGTCCAGGGTACGGGTGACTTGGCTAGCAAACTCCTCACCCCCATTCATGCACTCACGCTGCAGATGGTGTCGCAGGTCCGTAATGTCATATTCATACCTGGGGATGAGGTAGAAATCAATTAATGTTACATCATTACGGCTTTTTTAAATAAGAATAAATATCAACATGCTCAATGAGGCAGTCGTGTTTTCAAAGTGCGGCAGAAAGTCCTGATAGGAAAAAGGGAATTGCAGTCAAAAGCTTTAAAAACTCATTGCAAACTCCCACCACATCACTTAGAAATAAGTGTGCTGTTTGCAGGTTGCATTTAATCAGATGCTTTCTAAGTGGTGCATTTCAAACATTTCTAACCTCTTGTTTCCTGTGTAAAGTGGAAACGCTTTCACTTAATATACATCTCACAATCTGTTTACTTTCAGCTCCTGCATGTGATTAACTTTAAACAGTTTCAACATTTCCGATTACATTCATTCCCCATTCACCCGAGCCCTACTTGTACCCATCCAAAATCGGCGTCTCCCGGATACTGAGGGTGCCGCTGGAATTTGGCCCCTGACCCCGAGAGTTCCTCAAGCTCTCCCGGGCTTGGCCTCCCATCAGCACTGAGGGGATGTAGTGGATCTCATTAGCTGCCTCAGCACTGGCGCTCTTCTGGGGCTGTGGGATGCGCCGGCGTTTACACCAGCGCCTCCGGGTGTAGAGGATCAGGACCAGACACAGGATGGACAGCAGAAGGGCGATCATCCCGCCCTGAGGGAAGGAGGGTGGCATTTGGAGCACAGACAGAAAAAAAAAGAGGGAGAGGAGCAGGAAAGCAGAGAGAGAGAGAGAGAGAGAGAGAGAGTCAAAGGGAGATCGGATTCAGAGAATCTTGCCAAGTCGTATACGGATCAAAGTCAGCGCCATAATGCCAACAGCACAATTTGAAAAAAGGCAGATGCAATTTACTGAACAAAACTGTAGTGTTTTAAATGACAGAAGCTCTCATTCTCCTGTGCAGTCATCTCACATTGAGAAATAATATGAATCTAGAGCTACAGAACCCATTGGTGACAACCATGTCATTTTATCTTGTCAGGAAGGGTGAAATACTGTTCCAAAGGTAGGGCAGGTTTTCAGCATTACATAACACCCCCAGGTAGTTTGTGGCTAAAAAAAAAAGTGCAGTTTTTCTAACAAATTAATGTGTTTGCCCATTAGTCTTGAAATTGCATAATTTCAGTGTCACTGGCAAACTGAGACTCTTTTAGGATCAATGAGCCCAACGATATTTATGTGCTAGATGTTAGTCCTTTTAATGGCATTCTATGGTAGGAGAGCACTTTTTTGTGTCCCCTACTCACAGCCTCTTAGCTCAGCTAGGTATATAAACAACATTGTTTCTCAGCAGTTGTTAAGACATCAGTAATCACCATCCAATTGCTGAAACCTCCAAAATGGTAAAGATCTTTGGAACCCAACCCAGTATGGATTTCTCTGAAGATGTCTTTAAGGACTCTGTGTCTTATTGTTGTGTTTTAGAGGGAATTCTGACTATTTGCATCATTCTTGAGTGGAAGCAATTGGTTAAGTCCAGACATAGCAGAAAGCATGCAACAAATAGACACAAGCATAAATGAAATCAAGTAAATCAAGTAAAAGCATTGTAAATAACAACAGGTTTAAAAACACTAGTGATGTGTCAATTAAACCTCATGAACCTGGTCTTAATTTCTGAGCCCATAAGATGGCGCTCTCAGTTCAGTATACTGTACTCAATAACCATTGGCTTGAGCCTTTTTCCTCGAACCAAGAACACCATCCAGTGGGCTCAGAAAAACAAAAATGGTTCTTGAGGTTTCATTAACACATCCCTAGCATATGTTGGGAATGTAGAAGAGGACAGCTGATGAGGTGCTCCAAGCACAACAACTAGTCGCCAGTTACTGTCATAGTAATGACACGACGTGGTGCATAAAAAGATGGAGGAGAGCTCAGCCCGGCATTTGGCATTTCTTTGTTCTTTATGTATCCCAAGAGATAACAAAGCCAAAGGGCAATAATAAGCTGATTATAAAAGCCGATTCTTCACCTGTCCGTACTGCGCAGTCAGATGTTGGTTCTTTCACTTGGCTCAGGATCAGCTGTCTCAGATGGAGGACATTAACATTTCTTTGAGCTCAATTATGCTGACAGTTATTTCCATTGCTTGCTCTGACAGATGTTATTTCTGAGTGCGGCACAAACCTTTCTGCCAGATTTTGTGTTGTGTTACTATGACAACTGAAGAACATGACCTATGAGTCACCAATCGTAACTGCAGCATACCTGGCATCTTTAACAAGGTTTTTAATGATTTCAATATTATGTTGACCATGTCTTTATGATAAGTTGGATAAATATAAATGTAGTTAATGTTTCACCTCTGGTTTCGCTTGCCCATGTTGGAAACCTTATATTAATGAAAAATCTACTTTATTACAATTTAAGTTATATTATTGTACAGTTTTTGCTTTTTAAATTGAGAAGCCATTTAAGAGACTTTGTTTCAGCCCAGTTTCTTTGATGCTTGACCTGAAAATCAACAGGCCCACTTTTATGGAATATTGTGAAGGGCTGTAACATGGGCCAAGCAAGGATACGTTACATTGATAACATTGGATTTGTGTTTGCATTCTTGTGGTAGAATGATAACTGGGAAAATAAGGCCCTGATAGGGAATATAAATGTAAAAGCCCTTTGAAGTTGGAAGAACAACTTGAATAGTCTGACAGAATTTTTATTTAATGGCTCACCTGATCCATTTCTTTTGTTTTTTTCTTGAATAATGGGCAACAGATATCAAAGTGTTGTTTATACACTGAGCAATAAAATATAACACAAAGTCTTCAATATGTTTTTTGTTTCCATGCCAAAATCTACTGTAAATGGAAATACCCAAGGAGGACAGGAACAAATGGCCTTGGATGAGGTCTGCACAGTCTAGGTTTTGTTGTTTTGGTCATCACTATCATTTCTAACCTTGAAAAACACATTACTGCTATACAATTGTATTGTATTGTGTTGTAATCTTTCCTGAAGGAGTAAATGGGTCTTTAAACTGACTAATGTTAACAAGTTTGTATGGTATTTCTCCTTTTGTGTTGTTTTCCAAAATGTAGCTAACCTAGAAGTTAATTAAAAAACAGTCTTCTTTGTAAGCTGCAATAAATGAAGCATGTGCCACTACTGAAGTGCAGTATAACACATTTATAATTCCACAAATCATTGACATTTATTATATATTATATATTTATATACCGGTATTGACATTGTCATTTATTTTTCAATAATTGACTCTATATGTCATTTGTTCTTTTAGTGTTATCAACAGTTAAACCAAATGGAGGCTCTAGATTCTGAAATGAAATATTTACATTTTGACAAACTCTACTCACAACCTGTATTGTAGCCTTTTCTCTGCTCTGTGTTAGCAGCCTGTAGCTCACTTGAAGTTTCTCTGAATTCTTGTCATGTAACTGTTGGACTCAGCCAAGTTATTCTGGGCGTCCCAGCTGCACAGGAGTGCAGACTTTAATGTTTTTTTTTTTACAGGATCTGGTTATTGCAAACAGTTTATTTTCGGCAAAACTTTGATAAAATGTCACTATTTTAAGCTCAGGTTTGGCTAGTTTAACTGACAGAAGTGTCGATAACATGCTTTTATGGAATCAGAAATTCAGAAATATGACAGTAACTTTAGTTTTTACGGTTTCTGGCAATGGCACATGGTTTGATCTCTGCAATTTCTCGAAAAGAAAACATGGCATTCGAGCCCGCAGGCGGGTAGGGGGGCTCAGAGAGTGAAAGAAAAGTCAGATGGAGAACAGCTCTGCTCGCAGCCTCTGGAAATATGGCAGAAAGAAGTCTATTGTGACTTTGAAAAGCAGCTCATATATGTATTCCACTGATGTCAGATGACTGGGTCAGGTCACATGACCAAATTCATTTTCCTCATCTTGTCTCTGATTTTAATGATTTATGATTCAGTTTGTGGGGTTGAGTGATGCTGCAGCATCCACACCAGCACCTGCGGGTGTTGAGGATTGGGCGCGGTCAGGAGACGGGCAGATGAAGGGCATTGAGCCTGCCCTGAGGACAGGTTAGCAGGGGGGGACAGAGACCGAATCAGACAGGAACCGGAGAGAAAGAGACAGCAAGAGGGAGAATGTCAAAGAGGGAGTGGAAAAGGCGAGAACAGTCAGGAAATCTTGCCAAGAAGCAGGATATGGATCAAAGTCAAGGCAAGTCAAAAGCTGCTGCCTGTGGAAACACCGGGGAGAGGGAGCGATTGTCAGTTTGAATATCACACCATAACTCTTCCATGAATAAAGGCAATGAGAGCAGATTTCCGGGCAGTTTTATTCTCCTGACTTTTTTTAAATCCAGTCCCATTATTTGCATTTTTAAGGTTACTTAAAGGGAAATTTCAAAGAAAGTGACAGGGAAGATGAGATAACACGCTGATGGCTATAATTTGGACCCATAATGTTACATGTACAGTATGTGCAATTTACCACATCCTCCTTTATAATCTGCTGCTACCCAGCTGAGAGCTGAAATCTAAATCAGATACTTAGAGCAATTTGGAAAATGTCAAAAAGAGTTATGAAAATGTCAAGGTGACAGCACAAAAAGAAAGAGAGAGACAGCAGCAATTTGCCACTGGAGAAAGATTTATAAAAAAAAAAAAAAAAAAAAAAAAAAACCATCCGTCAGAAAATGACATGCACATTTACGATTAGAACAAAGGAACTGTATAAGTGTCCTTTGCAGCCAGGTGTGTACAGATGTTTCAGTTTTCAGGTCTGTATTGCATGTAACCAATTGACCAATACCGTGGCCAAAACAGTAGTTAAAATACCAAGGTGAAATCTGGGTTATAAGAAATTAAAGGCGTAAAAAATAAATTACAATCTAACTATGTGTCAGTTCAGTCAAACAAGCACAGTTGTGCAGAGATAAGCAAAACTGATGAAATGAAAAATGGATTTTAATCAGCCATTTTTTGTGGAAAAAACATCAAACAAACATACTGGGAATTCTGGGGGCTGAATTAAAATAGGGGGTTCAGTCACTCATATTAATTTAAATTGGCAAAAGCAGAGGCTTATTTGCATAAGTTGTTTGCTTAATCTGCATAGTCAAGGACATTAACAAATGACACCATGATATGGGCCACTTCTGCAGTAAATCTGCATGCACAGTGGTCAAAAAGGAGAGCACAGTAATTTGGTCAGGAGTGAATATATTTTCAACACTTTGAAAGTCACTGATGAAGTCCCCTCTTCAAATAAAACAGGGTCTGAACACTCAACACAACAGTAAGTCACCATGAGGGCACTTGTGCATTTCCAAGCTGAATTTAGGGTGAATATATTCACATGAGCTTTATTTATTTTGTGATAGGAGGAGGAGGTTTCCAAAGAAACACTTTAGCAATGTCAACTTTACAAGGCTTTAATATTTGTTAAATGTATGTGGCTTTTTGTCAGGTTTTACCTCCTAAACAACAACAACAAGCACTATTTATTTGCAAGAGCTTCTGTCAAAAAGCGAGGCATGTTTAAAAATGTTTTGGTCAACTCTGAAGTTAAAGCCAGAAGCTCAGCACAGTGAAATCTCACCCCTTTTCCACTACCATGGAACCAGTTCTTTTCAGGTTTAAGCTCATCTTTTTGAAGGGATCAGAGCATTTTCATCGAAAGTACATTGGACCAGAACCCTAAAAGGATGTCCCCAGCTGCAACAGCAAAAATAATGTTTTCCACGACTTGAAATGGGAACTGAAGCATGTGTGTCATAGTGAACAGTTTGGAAAGCAAAGGTGATGTTGCACATGTAAAAGTTTTCTATGACTTCTTATGATCAATAGTCAGTCAAAGTTTGTTTTTTTGGAAAAACAAATATCTGCAATCACAGAGCAAAAGCTTGCAGGTGATCAATGTGAGCCGCCATCTGCTGTGCATGTTGCAACACCCTCTGTTGATTACACATCTTTGATTACAATGGTTCAGCTCACAGGCTGGTTCAGGAGATAGAACCGAGATCCCAAGAAGCCTGAGTGGTAGTGGATCAAGAACCACGACTAGTTTGGTGAAGAAGAAGAAAAAGTCGGGGTCGGGGACACCTCCTGTATGTCTTTACAAAGCAAATCATTTGCAGTTAAAGTTCTTAATGTTACAAAACCTTTATTGCAAAATATTCTTTTTTGCTGATTGAAGCTACACAACTTAATGTGTAGGCACTTTATTATACAATCAATTGATTCTGGGACCAGTCCAGACTGTCAGCCCCCATGCCCCTATAGTATAACATAAGGTCAAAGTCACTCCGATCTTGGCAACGCCTTTCTATTAAGTCACATAAAACCAAGAGCTGAACAGCTGGAGGTCCATTTCATTCTTCCCTTGTACCCCAAGCAATGCACAATTAAGGTACACATCTCACTTGTTGTAAGCTGAAATTCACAGAGTAGATGTGTATGTAACCTCCATTTTCAGGTGTAATTGGAAGAGAGACTCAGATTGTGCAACCAACAGTAGCTGGGTCACAGTCATGCGTGAGTGAAACACAATGCCACCTGTGAGGACATATGTATTGATTGAAAGGGAGAGGAAGGACTGAGAAATGTGTCTGAAAAGCATCCGTTGTCGACAGCGAAGGGGAAGGAGAGAGGGACGCCGGGGCTATGATCTGTCAGGTGGTGGGAGTGGCTGTGGGATTAATCATGTCTGAAGCCTTATTGAAATAGATTTTTTTAATTTGTAAATGGGTTTCAAGTTTAATACAGGGGTTAGGTTGCACTTTACTGTCTCTAAGGTGTCACTCTTTTATGCTCATATTTGGGTTTGTTTGTTAAAAAGGATTTCTTATCCCTGCTTTGCCAGACTAATTTGTAAATGTGCATACCTCTGGAACCACTCAGTTATTTTATTTTATTTTATTCTATGCATTATCTATAGGTACAGACCATTATGCCTCTAAACTGACCTATAACCAATGACACGCTGTAAAACCAGTCAGAGAAACCACACCTGATGTACTGACACACGCAAGTAGGGAAAGTTTTCAGAAACTTTCTCAAACTACAGCTACAGAACACCATAAATGTCTTTCTGTAAGGATCTGAGGAAGGAAATAAGCAATGCAGTAACAGAATCTTAATTCATATTTGATCAGTGCTGCCTAGTCTGACAGTTTAATGTGAGTTTCCAAGTTGCCAGTCATCCTTTCAAAGCAACACAGTATTAGATAATCTGTTCAGACTGGCCCGAATCTGTCTGACTGGGAGAAAGACCAGACCGTCTACAAGAGCAAATAAAACATGAGCTATGAAGCGTCGCAACATTTTTTGCATTAGTGAATGGGTCACTTGAAAATATTTAATATTTTTGTAGGAGCAGATGTTTGTATGGCTTCTTGTTCGTCGTGTAAATGATCCAATTCTCATCAAGAATTTTTAATTTTTTCATTTTTCATAAATAATTTTTTCAATGAGAAAGAATTAAAATTCATACTGAAGCACCGCCGTAATTAAATGCTAACTGTGATAATATATATATATATATATATATATATATAAACATATTTTATCTGCACCACTGATACACACTGTTTCCCTGCTGGGGCCACAATCCTCAGTCTCTCTCTGTTCCTCCTCAGTCCTGAAAATTCAACTATTATAAGGACGTGTAATGCAAGGTTTGCAGTTTGCCTGGGGTGGTCAGGTTCAGGACATTGTTTACCACATATTTCTGCTTATTGGGCTGTTCAGATTGGGGCTCACTTGGTTGACCGTTGCGTCACTAAAGAGCACTCAAAATCACCGCAAAGCTTAACACTCTTAACCCTTCATGTGAAATACATTTGACAAAATGACTGGTTTTGGGTGGACTACATGAACTGAATTATTCACAAATATACAATCTGATGGTGAGGTTTACTAGGGGAAAGCGGGGGCAGTGGTAACTGGCAATTGTTACACACTCAGGTCCTTTAATCAGAAACAAGCTAGATTGGTGAGACAATAATGGAGTAAGGATGAAAACTAAATTTAAAGAACAGCAAACAACACTGGTGTAAAGAGACAAAGCATTTTTTAACCTACTATAATGTAGCAACTAAAAGATTTTGAGTTGAGGTCAACAACAATCTGACAAAAACAAATATGTATTTCCATCCGACAAGGTCAAGAATGGTTTTCAAATATGATAAAGAAAGAGAGTTGAGGAATTTTCTGATTTAATAACCGAGCATATGAATATAGCACCTCTGAAGTGCAGATTCACTGTTAAGTAGCGTCATTGTTTCATTCATCCTTGAGTAAACCAGAACAAGATGTCAAATGTCAAGTACTTGAAATGGCTCTCAATCAAATCTACCTCAGTGACAAATGTAATTCAAACCCATCAACCTGCATTAGCACCGATGCATTGAGGGGGCTAATACAGACCAAATGGAAAAAACTGTTTAATGTCAGACATTACTTGGAATCAAAGTGAGGACTAAGTGGACTGTGTCCTCTTATAGAGCCAATAAAACCAAACCACACATCAAAGCATGCCAGCGCTCCAGCCCCATAATCCACTTACTAACGGATGAGGATGATGTTATAATGGCACGAGTGCTCCTTATGACTTACACTCCTGTCATGTAAGTCCTGAATGGAAGACAGAAGACATGGCCTTTCTCAGTCTGACAGAGCAGGCATGGTATTAGAGCTGAGCTATCAATCTGTCACTTAGTCTCTGGAAGCGAAGCATTAAGACGCAGGAAGGCGGAAAGATCGAGACTATCTGACAGCTACAAGATAGCAGAAGGAAGTTTCTTGCTTTGAATAGAATCATCTTTATCATCGCCAAAGGGCTGCTGATTGGATTTGATAGCAAGTTACAACATTAATGATGGAAATTGACAGTTATCATACGCCGCATCCTCTCATGCATTTGTTATCACTCCAAGTCTTGAAGCCAGGGTCAGCGCTGGCAAAGTGTAATATTTAATACCTGCATTAAAATGAAATGAATCTTTAGTTGAGAGGATTATTAGCAATAGACTTTATGATCCAGTGCTCATTTTGACATTGAACGGATGTGAAAGTCACAACCCCATTTCACACATGTCACACAAGGGTTTCTCTGCTGGAAATGAGTATTAATGACAGAAATGGTTGGAATCATTTGATTCAATTTGGTGTATTCCATAAAAGCTAATACCGCATGAAACCATGATAGTGTGTGAGTCTGTGTGGTGAGAACGCATTAATGTAAAACCCAAAAAACCACATTTGTCGTGTAAACATTTATTCTCTTAGAATTGGATGAAGTCACTAGAGCTCAAAAGACATTATAGATTCAGTTACTAGTTCTTCTTAATGCAGTGTGCTGTCAGAGGATTGGCTTCCTTTTAAAACCACTATATGTAGAATTTTTTATGAGATAAGGCTTTAGCAGCGTTTATATGTATAATTCAGACGGCATACTTTATTGCGTGTGAAAAAACGAAACAGCCCAGAAACACATTAACACATCCCACTGGATGGTAATGTTGATCCTTTTCAAAACTATTGAATAAAACTTAGATACTGATATCAAGATGAAGTATCCAAATAATGTTTACGGTGGTCTTTCAATTTATACTTCTAATGGTACACACACACACACACACACACACATATATATATATATATATATATATATATACTTGAAGATGTAACTAAAGTTATCAGACAAAGAAGAATGAACACAATTACAATTACCTGAACTTAA
>JAOWBC010000115.1:21228375-21240517 GCA_028566105.1 Hypoplectrus providencianus
TCAAAAGAAAAATTTAAACAGAAATGTCTTTTCAGAATACTTGCTGTTACTCTGGATAACCCACAGACCCTGCAGCTGTTTATTTCCCTTTAGTATGGAAATTTCCAAATACAGATGAACTGATACATTAAAACTAGTAAAACCATAAATGCACCTAAGTAATGTAAATTTACAAAAATATCAACTTATCGCGTGAATCTAAATGTCACAACAAAATGCAACTTGTGTCTGCGTTTCCTTTCACATGAGGTTGTAATGCCACAAGTGCATTCTGTCACTCCAAACTCTGTTCCACCCAGACACCGATAACAATCGTCACATTGCTCGGTCACCAGAGGGCATGGCGATAAGCAGAAATTACTTTGGAGATGTTGATTCTGAATTCCCCAAACTAAGCAGTAATAAACGACTATTAAAGAGAACATGACATTCTTGAGCTGAGACCCCAGCGGCTAAGAATGGAAGAGTATGGGAGGAGAGGCAGGGTGCTAATTTCCGGATCATTATTCCAATGTGAACACAAGGAAGTTGTCCTTCAAGCCTGTCCTCTAACTACACCAAAGTGACGCTCATTTCTGAGGGGGCTGTGAAGTATCAATTTCACACAGTAAACACAACGTTTTAGAGGGTTAAGAGGCGACTTTCACATAATAAAACCATTTATTTTTTTTTATATCTTGAGTGGATACATGACGTTCTGAATAGGATTTGTGACCTTTGGGGAATGTGTTTATCTCTTTTACCTCAAATGCACAGTATGTCCTTTCTTCCACGAGGGGTCTCTCAGTAAAAATAAAAAGACAATGACGGCACTGTGCATTAGTGTGAGATCATGGGAGTGTCAAACGCCCATCATTGCCAATAAAAATCTGAATTACATGAGTCTTTGCCCAAAACAGTCAGAAATAACGTTAGCTAACACCACTGAAATGATAATTTACCATTAGCTGATCCGATTACCAATGTAGCTTCTGTAGCTTACATAATGTGGCATATGAAAATTGTTTAGACTCGATCAGAAATGCTTTATAATTGTTTCGACCAATTTCCAGGATGAAAACAATCATACTAATAATAACTTGTTTTTGTAACGCTACGGTAGGTATTAGCTTGTAGACATCAATTGCATCAGTAGCATGTTTTAGTAGGCTGAATCAACTATGTTGAAAATTATAATGTGTAGTGGAAAATTTGTATTACTTTGACCAAATAAAATTAAATGACAGTCCACAAATTACAATTATTCTCTAATATAACATATTTCCACCAAATATTGGCAATTAAAGGGATAAGGCCATGCAATGCCATGGATAGGTAAATCCAAATGAAACTCACCTTCTTTCTCTTACAAAATTACAGATAAATGAGATTTAACAATTTTAGAGACACTTGGGATGATGCAGGTACACAGATCAAGAGAAGGCCTATAGAGCAAACACTCCTGGCAGCAAAAAACTGGCCAAGGTCTTATTTGATACTGTATTTACGTATATATGACACTTATATCCTTCTCCTGCACGTTTGTTTGCATGTGTGGCTTGGAAAGAGTAGCCATGGAAACCAAGCTAAATGGATCATGAAAACCATCACTCAAAAGGTGGGTCACAATATAGCACATATTGTAATATCCAAGCTTTTATATTTCAGATTCTTCTCAACGGGATATGAGATTATTCAGAAAAAGATAACATTGGTATATATGCTGAATATTAAAGGAAGACTGCTGAGCATGTATAATAAAGCTGTGTCCCTTACCACCATGCCACACAAAAATAAATAAATAAATAAATAAATAAAAACTATGTGCTATTATGCTATGAATTTAAGGATATAATTTTTTTCAATTATATTTCTCTTTCACTCAACCTTCAGCTGTGGGACTGTCTACTGAAAGAAATGGAATATAATGTTCAAAAATTGTGTTTTCATTTGTGTCTAATCACCCAAAACTAAGGATTTCTGTGCTTTGTTATCTTACAATAGCTCTTGTGTGACCATATGCCCAAACTAGATGAAAGACAGCAAAAGTCCTCAATGTTATATCTTACATTGTGTTTTAAAATTTGCTAAAATGCAGTTTTGTCTTGGTCCCAAACGGAAGTTACAACAAACTGACAAAATAAGATAATGAAGTTCTTCATTGTTTTTGTGAAACTTTAAATGATATTACCAACATTAATAATTTTTGGCCCTGTGTAGCTCCTCCATTTTCCTTGGGCTTTGCATTGTGGGTCAACAGTTTGCATCAAAGCACACTGTTTTACTATACATACTGACTTCTAAGTATGCAGAGTAAGGAGAAAATTCAGCATGGTGAGAAATATAGTTATTGGCTTCCTTTCAGAGAAAGGTGATGAGATTTGTGTGCCAGGTTTATAGCAAGAGTTAAGGTATAATTAGCCTGGCTTAGATAAAAGACAGGATATGGTGGGAATAAACCAGCATAGCTCAACGGAAATAATATGGCAGCACATCTAAGATCACAAAGTAACTAAAATATCATATCTATTCTACCAAATAAGATTATTATAACTATATTTGTGTAACAATTCTATCACTTTTTTCAGTATGGATATTCAAATCCTGTACAGGAAACACATTTAACATGGAATGGGGGGGACACATAAAGTGCTTTGTTGACCCTCTGACTGTAAGTGGATCTTCAGAGTGACTTTTTAACAGTTTGATTTTACCTCCTAACATATCTCAGCCTGTGCTGATCCTCTGCTAACACAGAGGGCAGACACATGCAGTGATTTATACGGCTCAAGGTGTTTTATCTTATGCTGAGTCATTACTCAACCCAGCATACAGACCAGTTTTCCCGAGTCTGACAACATGCTGGTCGTGGCTATGATGCATTGTGCTGTGAATTTTAATTTGGCTCCATCTGTAATCAGCATGCAGTCTGGTCTGCTGCTTTCAAGAAGATAAATAAATAAAAACAAAAAAAGCTACTAAAAAAGAGTTCTTAGGGTCTTAAAAGAGAAAACATGTTGAATATATACTGAAGTCTTGATATTGATTTTCACAGCTAACTTCACGATACACAACTACAAATGCAAGTGAACCCCAGAAGAGCTGCAGAGAGCAGAATAAAGAGGAGAGGTGTCCCTTGGCCCTCATATCGTTTATTCTCAAGCACTCCGCTTATTTATTACATATTGCTAAAAATGTCAGTAAGCAGTGTGTCCTGTAGAGTATAAAATACACATTAAAAAAAAACCCTTCTGTGTCCTACTTCAC
Source organism: Hypoplectrus providencianus (assembly GCA_028566105.1). Classification (NCBI taxonomy): domain Eukaryota; kingdom Metazoa; phylum Chordata; class Actinopteri; order Perciformes; family Serranidae; genus Hypoplectrus; species Hypoplectrus providencianus. The sequence goes on from JAOWBC010000115.1 coordinate 21,231,622, forward strand.
AACATGGCCAAACCTGGGTCACGATTTCATGTTTTATGTTTGGACACCTGTTCCATTCTTCCTTTCTTCAAAAACACAGCTGAATCTGGTACTCTCATTTCATGCACTAAGCAGCTTTGATGAATTTTTTTGACATCTGAAGTGAGCAATTACAATAATGGCATCTTTTGTTTAATTTTTCTTTGACAATCTTGTTTTATTTTTTTTATTTTTTGTCCCAAATGCTTAAACACAAAGAATAGAGCAATTGAAAAAGTAACAATTATACAACACAGTTTCTAGTTTAATTGAGCATGTTTGGGAATTTATATATATATATATATATATATATATATAGTTGGATATTCTTTGGTATTTTGTGTCAGTAGGGACGTCAGTTTTGGTCCTTTTTCAGTGTCAGTGGAGAGCTGTTAATTGTTTTCCCTCTGGTTTGAGTGATATATTGTGAGTCCTTAAATTGCTTAAACTGCCCATCCCTAGATTTGACATGCCCTCCCCCTAGAAACATGCAAAGCTGATGTCATGCATGGACTCAATACTTTATTCGCCCTTCCCTCTATAACAGTGCCAAGGTACCCATCCCAGCTACAATGCAAGTTGTTTTGGTAGATAACAGGCAAAACTCAACTGTCCACTGTGTGCTGTCATTTTTAATGCATGTGCCTTGACATCTGTCTTTCTTAAATAATGTTTTAATAAAGAACAACTGCAGAGGTTTTGAAAGATGAAATAACACTGAGAAAGTGGTGCATGCTAGGATTGGATACCAAACTTAGTAAACTGAGTAACTGATTTTAAACCGCACGCTAGCGGAATGATTGGAAACAAAAACTGTGCATAAAAGTTCTCTGCTTCGTTTCCTTTCATTTATTATCTCCTCTTTGGTTCCATGAATGATTTCCAGGTAACAGTTTGAAATGATACAGAAATATGTACCTTTCTGAAAGTGAAGGTTCCCCAACTTTTACAGACATTTCAAATCCTTTTACAGAAATCTCAAGTCTGGCAAACACAGCTATAAATGAGGACCCTTGTTCTTGTTGAGTTTGATTTTCTCACTGTTTCTCCTCTTATATATTGATATCAATTCCTGTCTCTGAATAGTCAAGGTACCCAATCAGAATGCAATTCAGACATAAGGTAAATCTATACGCTGTCTGAATTGGGCCTAATAGCATGCTCGTTTCTGGTGCAGCCACACTTAATGATTTAGTTTGCAGAGACGGGTATTTTTACATAACATCTTGTTTCCTGTTTTGGGTATGCAGGCATTGTGTCTTATTAAACAGTATACAACACATAGTGACAGCAAACACGAGAGGCAAAGACTATAGGGTACGCATCTGGCTGAAATTTTAACATGCCCAAACGGCTGAGAGTGTAATGCGATGATATCGACAGACGCTTTCAGGAGTAATGACACACGCAAACAGATTTGTTTAAGGGGGATCAGCAGCCAAACAACGGCCTGAGAGAAATGCTGTTTTCCGAGGCCTGTTTGCCCAGTGGGAGAGGGAGGAGGGGGAGGGGGGGAGACCATATGGCCGCGGAACTGTGTTCTTGTACTGGGATTTAACAGCAGCAGAGAGCGGTGTGTGAGTGCGTGTGGTGGTGGTAAGAGGGGGTGAAGCTATTCTGCTCACATCCTCATGCGGTGTCAGGGGAAGCTGCCCTCTCTTACCTCTCCTATCTCAGTCATAGCTTCTGGTTAGAGCCAGGAGGGAAGGGGAGATAGTAGAGAGGGGTGGAGATGGGGTGGGGGGCATTAAAATCGAAGCTAGTGTAATGGGATGAGTAGACGAGAGCGGTGGAGTAGGTGGTGGATGGGATGAAGAGCCAGAGAGAAAAAAGAAAAAATGTTAGAAAGATACCGTGTTGGGATTTTGATCTCAGAGGTTAAATCTAAATTCAAACTTTGGGGGAACGAACCCTACACTGCTGTTACAACCACCCAGCCCCCAAACACAAGTTCTCAATCTGTGAACCACACAGCATGTCTAAGCAGCAGCCCAAACATGTCTAGAATTCTTATCAAAGACCCCCCCTTCCGCCACTGCAACCAACATCCACAACAGAGTCAGTAAAGCAAGGCTGCCAATAAGAAACGCTGCCAGCAGAGGTGAAAAAACTTCTGTAGCCATTTCTTCAGCATGAAGACTCTGAGGATATTTTCCAGAAAGTAAACAGCACGATTAGAGAGAAACCTTCATGACGGTGCTACAACAATGCTGAGGTTCATTAATAAAACACTTCGGTAGGTGAAACAAAAGAAGCCAGAAAAAAGATTTTACAAAGTAAACAGGTAGTCTTCATTGAATTTGTCTGGTACCGACATTGCCGGGGGTTGCTGCATCTTTTGTTCCACCCCTGCGACTGTGTGTAAGGGATGAAAAAGTTAGAAAACAAAAGGTACGAGTTGAACAAAAGCTGTAGAAGTCATTCACAGACACAGAAACACTCCCATATCCCTATGGAACGCTTCTGGGCTCATTTTAAGCTATGCGTCGTTCAGCCTTGCCAATTTTCTACATGAATGAGAGTAGGAAACAGCGCAATCAATCAAAGTCGGTCCCTTTCCTAACAAGCTGCCCAACACGGGACTCCACATATTAACCGAGACAGCCAGCAAATGGTAATTTGTGGTAGCTTGAGAAGTTCTTCTTTTAAAATTTCATGTTGGGTGATTATGTATGGGACACGGAGCGTAGAGGACAGGGGGAATGGTCCACTTCAAGGTGAGCTCAGATCACAGGAGGTTCTGCAAGCAGCTCCTGTAAAATACATGGAGCGCTCAGTTTGATGAGATTCAGCAAGACTGACCCCACTTGGCTGTGATTACAAATTCCACTCGTGGAAAGTCACACATCCTGCAGGGTTTCTGCGAATGTGATCACGTAGATGAATCCCATTAAAAGCGAGGTGGAGCAGATGGATTGTATTGTTGCCAAGATTGGAAGTTTCGAAAATGCTTTGGACAGGTTGCTAAGCTGTTCAAATGAAAGTCGCCGAGGCGCAATGTGGAGGCTAACAAAATAAAGCTGGGACTGCTAACTCTGCAGTCCCAGCTCCTTTTGATTTTTATTTGAGTCAACTGGATTTCTGGGGCTGAAACCAATACTGATATTGGGGAGAAACCTATTCCATTGTGTGCTCTTATAGTATACATGTATTGAGTATATATGCATACACAGCCATCTATCCATTGTCCTCCACTTATCAGAGTCTGGGTCGCGGGGACATGAGGCTAAGCAATTTATTCCAGACGTCCCTTTCGCAGCAAAGTCCTCCAGCTCCAGGAGAGATGTGTAATCCCTTCAGCGTGTTCTGGGTCTTCCCCAGGGCCTTTTACCAGTTGAATGTGCCTGGAACACCTATAAAGAGAGGCACCCTGCAGGCATGCGGATCGGATGCCTGAGCCACCTGAGCTGAGTGTTTTTTCAACGCCTAGGTCTCTCCATGTCAGAGCTACTCAACCCTACATCTAAGGCTGAGCCCCAGCAATCTCACTCATCCATTCACTACCCAAAGCTCATGACCATAGGTGAGGGTCTGTAGATGTAATGGTGAATTGAAAGCCTTGACTTCAGGCTCAGCAGCTTCTTCACAACAACAGCCTGGTACAACGCCAGCATCAATGCTGAGCCAGCAAAACACCATATGTCCATCTCACTCCCCATTCTACACTCACTTGTGTTCAAGGTGAGATAATGTACTGATTCACTTAGGGCAGTAGCTTTCTCCTGACCCAGATGGGGCATACCAATGTTTTTCTGGAGAAATCCATGGCCATGGAGGTCCATCTTGAAGACGCCAAGATGGAACATCTCTTATTATGTGTAGGAATTTGTTCCAAGATGCAGATTATTCTTCCTGGACTCTCAACCTTATCTACAGACAGAGTGCAATGAGCATTAACTAACTTAAGACCCACAAACATGTTAAATCATAGATGCTTGTATCGTTCTGATATTTCCAGTAGATCAAGAGTACTGAGGACAGCTTTTTTTTTTTAGCCCTAACCCTGTGAAAACAGTCCTGTCCAACTTCCACTTCTCAGGTAGTCCAGAGGCAGCAACATGCCACTGTCACTATATTCATGCTTCAAAAATCATGTCTTACCACTGATTATTGGACACTACTATTACTACTATTGTACACAAATAGTAGTGGCGACGGTAGTACAAAAAAACAACAACAAAGAGATAAAAATACAGTTGTTGTTTTTTTAAAACAGATAAATTCCAAACTGGCTATAATTAAAACTGAACATTATAAAGCGAAGTCTAATGAAGTCTAATGCTGTAATTGTCTATGAACTCTATGGGAGTACCCTATTTGATTGAACAAAACAGTGCAATGGTGTGTTACATAAAATTAATTGATATTCATAAAATTAGCATTTTCTTACTTAATAGTTTTATTAACCCACCATTTTCCCTGATGAACAAATTAATTAAAATATACTTAAATAAGGAAACACGTAAACAAATAACATAAAAACCAAGGACTATGGAAAGAAATAACAAAACAGCCAAAAACAAATACACATATATATTTACAAGACCCTACACAAAAGGTGTTTTTTTTAATTTATTTTTTTTTTTATTTTGGTGAACAACAGTTTGGTAATTTAAGTCACCATAACAAAATGGAAACACATTTTCTGAAGTCGAGTGCTCTCAGGACAATCATGCTGCATTATGTAACAATGAATGAATCTCTCAGTAACACAAAACAACCTCCCAGGGGGGAAAGGGTGATAAAATGTCCCCTTCTTCCATGAACAAAGACGTACTGTGTCAACCTCTAGCATGAATTCAACCGTCTCTTCCATGTAGAATGAGATTAACCAAGCAGCCATTCAAACAGGGCCGCCGCTCGCCTGTAATGCAGTCGTCTCACCTCGATGTTGACTTAATTCAACATGCACGTCAGCCCTCGCAAAAAGGCACGCACGGTGCAACGAACCAAACAAACACCAAAGCCATTTGCCATCCTGAGACGAATAGCAATTACGATTTCTGTTACGTCTCATTGGTTAACCCATTTGTTCTTCTGCGGAGCCACGGATATGGAAAACAGCTTAATCTGCATGTGTAAGAGATGAAGAAATGTGTGCTGATGGTGGAAAAGATCTTAATCCCCATTTCACTCACATCCACATTCAAACAGCTTTCATATGTTCTTCATACTTTATGCATTGTATTGTCCTAGTACGGAGTGATCATAAGCTGTATGAGGCGCTTTTCTCATTTGACATCAACTCCATACAAGTCCTGAGTCTTTTCCTTGCTTTCTAAATGAGCACCTGCAGCACATATTTTTTGGCATTAGGTCCCTGTATTACCAAAATATTCCACTTGAATATTTTCCAGCAGCTTGCCCCGCCAATTTAGCTGTCCATTTTTCATCCAGCAGAGCTACAAGTGCCCTATGGTCCCACTTGAGAAGGAAAAAGTTTAATGGCTGAGAGAAGACAGTTAAAGTGACCCTTCTACTCAAGTCACATTGACTTCTTAAGCATGGTGGTCCATGGGGATTGCAAACACTCCCAAAAGGCAATTTAGCATGCCTGCCAAGTAGCACAAGTACTGCAGCACTGCCTGAATAACTAGTTGTTCTTCATCATGTTGCAAAGTATATACAGTGTTTGCAAGAAGCTCATGCTTCAATGATGCTGGCAGTTTTGCCAATAAACTACTGAATAAAAAATACAATATTAAAGAAAATGCAATGCAGGCTTTGTTTTACAGATTCACTCACTGTAAATAAACTGTTCCCGCTTATCTTTTAGCTTAGAAAAAACAGAATGGAAGTATTGGAAGTATTTGTTAAAGCTTTTTCAAATTAATCCTGTATGAAACTTTGGAGGAAAGCTATTCGCGGCATGTAGGGAGAAGAAGGCAAAGTAAGTAAAGCTAGTAAATCAAACAGTTGAATCTTGTTTTCTACCATATCCATACCGAGACCTATGAATCCTTCTGTCTGCCCAACACAAGCTGAGGTACAGTGTGTGAGAGTCTCTGGATGTAAGTAGACTGATAATGACTTCTGTAGCCAGGACATTAGAAAATGAAACCATGGCAGAGGCCAACAGCCAAATATTTCTTCATTTGTCTGAAAACTGTGGAATCTGCCAAAATGGAGATTCTGACTTTTAACAATGAACATTACCTGCACACTGTCACAAACAGTGTGCTTAATGGATTTAATCACTTTCTTTTTGATCGACCCTGCCTGTAAGATAAAGGGCCACATCCTTGAAACTCCAAACCCTGAGTAAGTTTGCTTCAATCCTATTTCTTTAATAACACTGCAGTGAGCACAGTTAGAAGAATCAAATTGTTCACACAACTCATTCTTATTTGAATATGAAAAGCAGTGAAAGCTAAAATATACTACAGGGAATGTCAGTTAAAACCAAACACTGAATTGCCAAGCAAATCCTTCGTTCAACTCTGACCTGACAAAACACACTGCAGCAACGACTGCATGTTGTTGATTCAAGCCCTACAGCCAGTCAGTATATTGTTGTCCCAACAGATGATGATAGTCTGATGAAAATAAGACCCAAACCTGGTGGATGAGTTGAGAAGACACACATGGATAACCATGAAACTACAGCAATCCAAGCTAACAACAACAGATAGAGCAATAGAGCAAAAACAGGCTGTTTGTCTGACCTCCAGCAGGGCAGAGAGACACTCCTAGGTAATATCCAAGCCTGCACCTGCTGAGGTTACACCATGCAATACGGATCCAACTGTTTGTTTAACACAGACAGGAAATCTTACGTGAAACAGAACATGGGGGAATATTTTAAATATTAAACGTCTAAACCTCAATCTATTCTTTTGCTCTTTTTAATTTAAGTCACTGATTTACTTTTCTGTCGAAGTAAGCCCTGCATGAACGGTCCTTAAGTGTAGACAAAATTATTTTTTGTGCTTTATAATATACATGCACGATATCAAAAATGTTGAATTTCTGATTATTTATTTATCTATTTATTTTACACAATTGAAAGTGCCCCCAAGTGTCACTCTCAAATACACATTTGGAAAAGATGTTCCAGTTGTTCCAATTAAAAAAATAAAATGTACAGTTCCTTTCAACAATAAATTGAGTATTTTGGCTTTTTTTTTTTTTTTCTTTGAGGAAAACATACTTTTTAAACCCACTGGCAGGGTTTTTAGCATTATTACTAAAATCCATAATATAAAACTATGTGTTTTTTTAATGCAGTTTATAGTTAATAAAGGTAAAAGTTACCAGAGATGAGGGTGCCGCTGCTGCTGCTGGGGGTGCATCTTATGAGGCCAGGGTAAAAGCTGGAACACCTAAAACAGAGCCTATATATTCAGGAAGTAGCCAGTCAGACTGTACCATGTGCCACACCTTGGGAGGGGGGCGGTTGAGGCTTTGCAGAATGGGGAAATTTCCATTTTTGTCTTTGTGGTATAATGTCTTTTTACTTTTGTTTGGGTTAATTCTTCAAAAATATGTTGCTGTAGAATAATTGTCAGATTTTGTTTTATGTCTTGTTCAGCTGGGAGTGTTTGTCTTGTAACCCCCTATTTTTGAAGAATGGTCTGAGCTATGACAACAGAGGGGAGACGTTCAGGTTCGACAAAACTAACAAAAAATATTATTAAATTGAAAAATGTTCAAGAACTGATCAACCAGTTGTGTACACAAGTGCACTGCTTTTATAATAGAGATGATTTACATTCACATCACTGCTGATACACCTTTGACAACTACGCTCAATGAGGTAAGCAAACTGGAAACACACTGTTAGGAAACATTGCATTCAGTCTTGTAAACAAACCAGAAAGTTGTGCACCTTTTTCAAATTGAATGTGCCCCCGATTCCCCTTTATGTTCAGTTTGTTATGCCAGACATTGTCTTCCTAAAGCCAGTTTAGTTCGACTGAGTTTATGTTGAGCGAGCACAGCCGGAGTTTCTGTTTAGTTGACCTCTTTTACGGGTCCAGAACTTCATTGCTAATTTTGTAAATTGGCTGCTTAATTCTTGGGTAAATAAAACTCCTTTTTGAAAATCCATCTGTGACTTCTCATGCTTGCCAGCTCAATCTCTCACCCACGAACAGCAGATAAATCATAATACTGAATTATCCTCATTTATACTTTATAGGGGAATTTTCAGCAGGAAGCTTTAACATCAGACATATAACATGAATTCTCTGATATATGCTACATGTATTACAGCATATGACCAAACACCACTCTCCAGCGATGGAGCGCACAGAATCTCTAACCCTTGTACTGATGCATTGTTCTTTCCTCTCTGTGTTATCCTACTCCAGTAAAAAGGAAAGATATGAGAAAAGCAGAGCGATTTGTATAATCCATGACTCTGGAGTCAGTTGAGCCCCCTCGCTGCAGTTAGGCATGGCCATCCACTGGAAGGCTGGCTTTAGACAAAACATCAATGCTGTATGGATCGAATAACAATGTAAGCTGTTGAGTGTGGCGAGCTACACACTCAAAAATAAAAGCCTGACATCTCTAATACCAATAAAAAAGGCAATGCAGGCTTTAACACGTATTGATTGCATTATATAAAAGAAGGTGGTAGTTTATTGTATTCACAGTCAACACTTGTACCTTTTTCACTGAGGGTGCAAGTCTTTTTTTCCCTAAATCTTTTCATTCTGGTGACTTTGTGACATGTACTTTTCCAGAGATGTGGTGTGCATTCACTGCAAGAAGATCTCCAACCTAATTGACAGAATAGACCAATTGGCAATACAACCCATAAAAACAGCGTCTGTCAAAAACATTTTCCAAAAACGTCTGCTGAGGTGTTGGAAAAGACGGTTTAAAAAATGAAATACATACATGCATACCTGAAATTAAGTAGTTTTGAGGG
>JAOWBC010000115.1:21244903-21260206 GCA_028566105.1 Hypoplectrus providencianus
GTTGACTCAGTAATAATGAAACGGTTCATGAGGCTTCATGAGTGCATCACAATAAAACACTCAAACATGAGCATCACTTCAATGTTTATCGCCAACAATCTTCATTTGCTAGCGATAAACTAAAAAAAACTGTTCACCTGCAAAAAAAAGCATAATATTACCACAAACATCAATTTAAGCTCTAACACTATTACATTACATTACACAAAATGTGACTTTAATATCAATGACGACTGCAGAAAAATCATATCTATAAAACTGATTTAATAAAAAAAAAAAAAAAAAAAAAAAACACTTACTCATTTAATCTGATAATTTACCTCATTTATATTGAGGATTCTGTTTGAGGATGTTTTTCTTTATATTTTTAAGTCAATAAAAAATGTGATGGAGGATTCAGATGTAAAAAATTAAGAGACGAGAAGAGAGAGGATGTTAGGCTATACTCTGTCCAGACTGTGAAACTTTCTGTGTCAAACCTCTTGACGCAGAAAGTTATTATTGAATGGGATGTATAAATAAAATCATCTTTGGTCAATGCATCTCACTCTGTCACGCACCGGGTACACAACATTCCTCCAATGATAACTTACATGTCCTATTTTTCAACAAGTTAGAAAGTGACAAAAAAAAAAAAAGGAAAACTAATCGCATGAGCCGCCAGCATGAATGAAGCCTTTGGGAAACTCAGAACTGTATTTTTCTCCGGAAAATAGTGTTTCACGTTCCCCCTGCAGACCGTCTCACGAGGAGAAAACTGCTCTATGAAAGGCGGTGTAGAAAAAGTACTCACAAATCTCTCAAAAATGACACCCGCGCTTAACAATCTTGGCTCAGGAAAAAAATCTTGGCTTTATCAAAAATAGGGGTGGGGGGATGGGGGAACATTTTGGATCCAACATCATCAGCATGTGACTCTTCTCCTCTGCTCTGCTACCTTTAAAGCCTCCCTGTGCCCGATCGAAATTAAAACATTGCGCAGAACTAATCAGCGGCCTCATAATAATCTGTGCTGTGGCTCACATTCAGTACGGACCCACCATGTCTAAACATATTAAGCAAACAACTAAATCACATGCAAAGCTCCATCCTACGACAAATTGCCAACAGGCTTGTATTTGGCGTTTGCCTTCTGTTCTGCTCAATTGGCGTTGGCCAGAAGCATGTTGGTAACAAAGGCTGCGTGGCGGGATACTGCTACTGTAATACCTTACACACACATACCACCCACTGTGTCAAAGTCACACACGAACACAGTCAATGCGCTTAGCTGTGATTAGAATGCAAAGAAAGGAGCATGTGACTTCTTCCAGAGACCTGCAGCACGCTACCTTTACCTCACAAAATGAAAATGTCGAGCCTTTGTTAGCGTGTGGTTAAATTAAAATCCCAGTGTGGTGAGTTTTTAAAGAAAACTTGCGCTTTAGAATGGCATGATTTCAATGGCTCATTCCAATGATTTTACGAAATTCAGTTTGTAAACAGTTTTTATGTCCTACATGGTAATGAAAGGAGATTTTAAAGTCAGGCAAAATGAAGTTGGTGATGATGATGACTGGGTTATCATGTATTGGGCTTTATATTTAAAAAGCTGAGTCTGAATGAGAAACTGCTGGCTTGCAGTTTGGTAGACATGAGGATTTACCCTGGCATTATCCATTGCTTTTTGGGGTTTCACACCATACAGGAGGGCACTAAGACCCCCTTGCCTATTCCAGCAATCTACATCTGGAAGATGAAATTTTGCCTTTTGCACAGACAACTGATATTACAGCCCAAACTCTTTAACCTGCGTACAAAAAACATGACTTTATATCTTCAAATAATGTTCAATACATGTGCCAAAATCCAATTTTGCATGCAAATAAAGTGCCAAAGCATAGAAGTTGCACTCAGTGAGAGTGGGAGGGACGGAGAGCTGGGTGGGACAAAGCCCAGCATTTTACCCTGGAAAATGGAGTTCATGTCCCATGTGAAAACAAAGTAAACAGTGTTATTCAGTCATCACTCATCTTCTATGCACTCTTTCACATAACTATGCAATTTCCTGTGTTGTGTTGTGGGCTTTCGGCTCTTGGATGTGTTGTTTTGTGAGCTTTTGGTATTATGACTTGTGTTGTGAGCTAATTCAGTTTTGTTCGTTTGTTTTGTATTGTGCTGTGGCTTTTGAATTTGTTCAAGCTTTATTGGTCACCCAAGAAAAAAAAAACAATAGCTGTATTTTTATAGGCTAAAAAATACTCAAGCACGATGAAGCCAAAAGTGAATATAGGAAAAAAGACATGAGGCATCCACAGAAAGAATGAGAATAAAACTGCTGGAGCCTGACACAAATGTTTTTTTTGTCAGCAGCTTTTTTGATAGGCAGCTTTAGGGGAGGGTCCACCAAAGAAAAAACAAAACAAAAACAAAAACAAAAAAAAAACCCTTCAAAGCATGAGGTGGATTGCATTGAGAGCATTTACACCTTCAGCCAGATCACCTCCAGTTCTGTCTGACTGATCTCATACATCACACATTGTGTGTTCGTTTTTATTGACATACATTTTTCTGATCTTCAGATAAAGGTTTGATTTTTAAAGTCAGCATCTCAGTCTCTGATGCTTTGACTTTAATCAGTCTACCAATAGCCCCCCAACTTCATGGAATTGCAGTGCTAAGGCAGAATGTTAACTCTCGCTACAATAAACAACACCCTGTAGATAAATACATAAACGTGTATTGGCACTTTATATTCTGGATGTATACGTTGAGTTAATATGCAGTAGATAAAGCTCTGCAGTCTGTATGCAGAGAGAGATTTCAACCCTAGACATTGTTAGACAAAGTTGGTTTTATTATGCAAATGCTTTCCCTTTACTGTGCACAGGTAGACAGATTTACTTGTAACCAATGATTACCTTAATCCATCCACAAAACAAGCTGCTGATGAATTATGCAAATACTACATCTGTTTCCGCACAAATGAATCTCTGTGGAAAATGGCACTGTCGCCACAACGTAAGATCCATCCTCAGATGTCAGCCCGGGCTGACGCTGACACACAAACTGTGTGATACATTTGATGAGCTCTGGTAGGAGCCGGGATGCTGGAGGGCCATAAACAATGAGTCTGGCCTCTCTGCACTACCACAGATTGTCAGAATATACAGGAGTCGTGGTCGGCACACAAAGTGCAGTTAAAGAAATGGATAGAGGGTGATGAATTGAGTCCAACTGTTTTCCTTGGATTTTTGAATTTGGGATGAATATTTTTTAATTACAGAAATGTTTGTGTGTAATTATTTTATCACAAATATACACTGCTTTTTATCTCTTTCCATGTAATAATTGTGACAATGTGATTTATTGGTGACAGATAAAATGTATATGTATTGTAATGTAGTCATTGCACCAGGTCAAAAGCTATAGTTGATGCATTTAAAGAAAAGGAGGATTGTGTCTGAATACGAAATTATTCTAAAAAAGATTGCCTTAAAATTAGAATGTATGTTTACATGTATAAGAAAAATAATAAAATAAAACATATTTTATTGATTATCCAAACAAATCAATAATAAACATATTAATCCATCAAAAGTAATTAATCCATTATTATTATTATTATTATTATTATTATTATTATTATTATTATGAACTTATTTGTTTTGTTGGCCAGATAATAAAAATAAAAAATACAAACGGCAGCTTTAATAAACAGCATGTACAGTATGCATATAGTTGTGTGAGCTATTTTTAGAACTGCTCCACTCCAGTGAACCAGTGAATTGCTTATATGTGTCACTTTGACTGGGATATTTTGGGTGGTACTGACAGATGACCTTTTCTGTCATTTAAGTTGGAAACCTTGTTGGTGGTATAGGATCACAGCAAATGCTTAGAAAAATACAGTAATCAATGGAGCAACAGCATCCCCATTGTTATGTAAAGTATGGGTAGTTGTATACAAGTCTATGAGAAAACTAGCTAGAATCTTGTCCTGGAGTTTTCAAAACTGCTGCTTTTCCAAACACGACTCAGGGACATGGCCTTGCTGTTAGCAAGGGTCCCGTTGGATCAGGTTTCTCAGCACTGGATGAGTCTGAGTTTGGATACACTCTTTTGAGTGACAGTGCAGTCTAGAAGAATGTGATTGTATCTGTTTTTTTAAATTCTGATTCATCATCCTGCTCATTTTTGGCTGAGGATCAAAATTTTTTGAATCACTTTGAAATAAGCACAAATACATAAAATGTATTAATGCAGATTTGTTAAGACTGTGAACATGTTGCTGTGCTACACTACACCTCTCTCCCTGTAAGAATTCTGCACAGAAGTGAGGTTGGATGTTTTTATACACCCTTTTCTGCTTCCCAAAATATATCTGTGCATGATCACACAGCAGAAAACCTTCTAGTAAAAAAAAAAAAAAGAAGGTTTCATCACGGAGCCCTTTGGGAATATCATTTGTCACCTTTTCATCCTGAGTCAGTCGTGCGATTGGCTACATGCATGCTGACATCTATTTGCGGGGTTGACCCTGTGCTTTATCCATCCCTGACATTAATATTCCTTTGAACTAAATGTCAGGTTCATCTGTACCGGACCCGACCCTCACCAGGGGACCAAGGTGAATGTTAATTATCAAGGTAGCAAATTGACTTTCAAGTTCAAAGGTTGTATTAATTATGGAAAAACGAGTTGACGTAGCATAAGCATAAACTGCCCAAAGAGCAACCCTGTGGCTCCGGGCACTTTCCCACAATTGAGATCATGACCGTAACATGACTGGAACATGGCTGCACATAGGAGTTATACGTACTGCGGTGTCTTCGATTTGGCTTATCTTGGTGGATATGTTGATTCAGACCTGGATTAAACATTCACCTCTTTGAGATGTGAGACAAGAGTTTGTGTTAATGCAGAAGTCTGGTTAGTAAAGCCGTAAAATTATGTGAAGTAACCACAAATTCTTAAAAAAAAACAATACCAATGTTTAGTTGGAAACCAGCACATATAGTAAAGGCCAGCAGCCAGTTAGCACAAAAAAGGGCTTCAACTGTAGTATCTCTATGGAATATAGTAATATTCTTTTTCAGATCTAATGCATGTGGTCTTGTATTGCACAATTTATTTTTCCTTTAGTTTTGTCAATCCAAACTTACATGAAAAAAAAAACAAACAAAAAAAAACTTGCATTTGAGCAAAAGTAAGACAAGTAAGAATATCCCTGCTCCTGGATATTTTGGGACTCTTTCTGCCCCTAGACTCGGATGCTGACTGGTTTGAAGATGCTGCTGTAGTGAACAAGCAGTTCAGGGAACAGATCCATGCAACCTGTCCCCTGCATCATGACAGTAAATCCTCCCAGCTCCTAAACCTGCTTCCCCCGCCAGCACACTGACACTCCACTGTGGAAGAGTCATCAAAGAGGAGTGAGTAATAAAAGAGAAACATTGGAGCACATTGCTGCAACAGCACTGCTTTAGATTGGGGTTGGATTCCCACAGGGGCCACCCGAACTAAAAATGTATGCACTCAGAGCACTCTACTGTCCAACTTAGTTTGAGAACCATGTCTAGTGATTGCACTATTCCATCCAAGTCAGTGCACACTGTACTATCATCCAACATTTATTTGATTTTAATTAAAATTTTCAGCAAATATTGGATGTTTCATCAGATCCATTCTGCCCATAATTCCACTGAAAATCAAAATGTACAGCAGCTCTAAAAAGTTCCACTTTTCCACCATGACTGTAAAAGCTTTTAGCAATCAGACAACTCTTAAGACTAAGGGTAATGTGTAGATGGAGAAAAGTCTGTAAATGGAAAACTAAACCACAGTTCTCGAAGTCATGACTAAACTGTACATTCCTAAGTCCGGCTGAACAGGATACAGTAGGAAATATGTTTTGTACGGTGGCTGGGGAATGTTGCAAATTCAAAACGCTTCGCAAAAGAAATAAACACAAATCCCAATAGCCGCAACACAAATGCAAAAGATCAACAACTGAAGTAAACTTACAATGGAAGCAGAGGAGAAGCACTGCCCTCACCCCCCGCTACTCTGCTGTCTGTCTCAGGCTTTTCAGAAGCAGTCAATCAGAAAAGATAGCTTTATGATGGGACTAACAGAGATCTTTCCCACTAAACTAAATGCTAACTACAACAAATTGTGTCTTCTCATGCTGATGTTATAAACCATTGGGAGGAGAGCTAATTAGCTATTTGTGGTAAGTAGCTGTTGATCAGCAAAATCCTGTGTTGTTTTTAGCTGAGAGAGCTAACGGCTAACTGAGCTAAATACAAAGATGGTCAGTGGAAAATATAGCTTTCACAAATCGCTAAGCAAGTGAGAAACTCAGTCATGCACTGACTAAAAAGGGGCACATATTCTCATGTTGTAAGGAAGAGGGAGAAGGGTTGGGCAAGTATCAAAACCGGTTTGAAATTAAGACCAACATTAGAAGATACCGGTATAATGAATTTGATCAGCAGTGGTTTGAATCAGATTGTAGAGACTCCAGGCCACTTGATGGTGGTACACATAAGAAAAATAAAAGAGAAAGATGAAGGGGAAGATGAAAAAAAGAGTGACAAAATGGAAACATTTGGGATGAAAAAGATTAGTGTTACAGTTTAAGCTTTCTTTGACAGCAACTCTGCCCTGTCTCATCTGGTAACCCCCCAAAACATATGAACTTTCCCCTGAACAAACAGATGCATGTGTTAGATGCACATCTGCCCGTCCCCATTTCTACTGATCTACTGATTGGTCTGCTGGTCCATTTTTAAACAAAAAAGATATTATGCTAATCACATTGTCATATTGCAATGTGTCTGCATCGTGAAATGTAACTTTATTAACAAAGAGTCTCTCTTTTTGCTTACAGAAAGTCATGAACAATATAGCAAGTGGAGATAACTGATTTTGGATATGGTTGTTCTCCAGGACAAAAAATAAATATTAAAAAAAAAAAGTATGTCTCTTTTTGTCTATTTTAACCAAGCAAGATCCTTTTTGTTTAGGTCTGCCAACTGGAAAGCTCAAGAACACATTTTACTTTCAGAGAGGGCTTGTGAAGAGTTTTTGTTTTCTTGTTGTATTTTTTAGCTGTGTGTAAACCGTAGTCCAAGGCAGTCAATCAAAACATCTTCAATGACAGACCCTCGACTTGTTTCTAATCAATTCAAGCACTTCAAATCAATTCAGTGAGCTTTCAAACCTCAGATCGATACAGTGCGATGCTTCATTGCTTTGTGGACAGCAGCTGACTGGCTGTCTGAAGTGCTTCACTGTATCCCAGCTGGCCTGCTGAAAGATACTAAGAATCATAAGAATAGGCATTAACAACTAATTCAAATCATCACCGACTGTCAATTCAATTGACCATTGGCTCAAGCCTAATAGAAATAGGGCTAAAACTCTTAAGCTGGTTGGTCAATAAGCAATTGTCCACCAAAATCCTATTGGTTGGACAATCACTGGTGTAACTTTCATCAAGCTGTGTATCCACAAAGACATTTCCTCCTCATCTTGTACTCTCATGTCATTGCTTTTCCGTCCTGTTTTCCTGAGTATGTGTTGATGTTTTTTAACCTATTTTGTATTTTTGTTCATTGGATTTTGTCCACTGGTTAAGATATTTTTGCCGGTCTGATTACCTACACATGTATCACACCCTGCTTTCAGTAGAGAGCATCGCCCCTGTTAACTGTGTGACATGTTACTGGTTCTTGTCTCCAGCAGAGTTCATTTTCCCTGGGTCTGTGTATAATGGGTGATCTTTGAGGTATTTGTCCCGCCCTACCGTTACTTTGATTAAATGGCTGAGTGACAATAACAAGTGACAATGGCAGCGTTTTCACACTACACAAAGTTAAACATTTTTCAACTGACTGACTGCTCAACTGAGCAACCAGAAATAAACACCAAACATGCGATGATTAGCAAGAACAGTAGCTCAATGCATTGTCACACTGCTGCTGTTTTAGCATAGTTTAAAGTACTCCTGTTGCTCAAATTTCAAAGAAATAAGAAAAGTATCGCTTTGGTGGACACACTATGCTACCATGGAGAGAGTAGTCACTGCAATGTGACTTATTAGGGTAAATATAGGGATAATAGGCTGATTGCTTCAGTCATAATTTAGAACTTCTTGTGTTCTTGTATGTTTGTGTGAATTTAACAGGGACTGCAGTGGAAGCAATACTAAGTATAGAGGGGAGAGGACCCACTCGCTGTGGAACGATGCTTTAATTCTGTCTTTCTGCAAACAAAATGTGAGTCGTGCTCTGAGTGTTTGAAGCTGCAGATATCTAAAAGGTAATTTCATGCCTTTAGCACTTTGCAGCGTGAGCACACGTTCAATTATGATACATCTGCAAATGCTAATTGCAGATTGGTTAACAGCACTAATCAGCAAAGTCATTATGATAAACAAAACAGCAGATGAGTGAGATACTAATAAGGGGGACTTTCTGACTGAAGGGAAAACTGCTTTAATGAGGCATATGAGAAAAGTGAAAATCAGGTTTATTTCATCAGGAGAGGTTGTTATGGCTACTTTCTCACCCTTATCACAACAGATAGTTATCTAATTCTTCAGTTTTGCTCTCTTCATCATAACCACAATATTCATTTTTTTGGAATTTCCAAGCCCTGCTTGAGGCTACATCAGAGTTGTACTGCATCTAAATGTGAACTTCCCACATCCAGTCTCATTCTGAGTTTTAATGAGTCATTTCTGGTGAAAGTAAAGTCAACATTGATGGGGAGCTATCTAATGCTTGCCTTAGGATTTTTTCATTGACAACTGAGGAATTTCTACATCCCTGGATACTTTTCTACTCATTGAATTGCTTATTCCACAAAGTTTATCCTGAAAAGTAACTATTTTCTGAAATAAAAAAAGATGGTAATGATTGGGTATCCTGCTGCAGGCCCGAATCTCAATATCTTTCCTGAACATCATTCAGCTTACTTTCAGCTCAAAGAGGTTTGGAGATCATAGTAAAAGTCTACAATTCGCCCCCATCCCCACACCCCCACTTTAATTGTACATTTAAAGTGTACAATATTTAAAATATTTGCAGCCCTTTCACAGGGAAGCTGAAGCTATTACATGGCTCTCTTCAAAGCCATCAAAGTCCTGAGAAAACAATAGAGGTTTTACCTTGCAAAACACAGAGCTGCTGATCTGAGCTGGTGGTCATTTAGTTTGTCTGTTATATTGTTATATTCATACACAATACAACATGAACATAGTGTCCTTAAAAGTTAAATGCTTAGCTTTTGTTCCTTGACTTTCTAAGTTACGTCAGTATTCTCCATGACGTGTGTTCAAGTTGACCAGGGCCAAATCAGCTGTTGTTTCTAGAGCACCAACATATATATGACATATCTGTCCTTCTCAACTTACAATTCTAAAAATGACAAGGATACAAGTATAACATTGTGAAGATAACTGCCTACTTTGTGAGCGCTCATCATGTGTTATCAGTCATTTTTACAAACTGATTAAAGTGGTTTCAAGGCTATCAGGAACAAAAACATTCAGGTCATGGCTGACCACTGTATAGCCACAATACACAACTTGGAAAAATGTATAAAAAATATTTCATCATGCACAGTGCATGAATGATTTCCCTGATGCCAAGCACAGAACTTAATCTCTTTTTCTGTTTCCTGCAGCAGGAGAAAGACGAAATAATAGCCCTCAGGGTGACCAAATGTCAAAACCAATTATGCTTATGACAAAGGAGCCATGAGTCATCTACTTTAATGAAATTAAACATCTTTCAGTCCTTCAGCGCAGGACCACTTTATTTTACATGATTTTCTTCACTGATAGAATGTAATTATCCGATCTCTATTAATAGCCTTCCTTTGAAAAAACACAATAAAATTCCCACCAGTCAATGGCAACTAATGTATGTGTTACCTACAATATGTTACCTTCACATCTATCAAAGATTTTGCATTTAGTTTGCCAAATGACAGTTTGAGTAGGATGGAGAGGATATCAGTGTTAGTGGATGCCTGATTAAAAATGGACTGGAGATGGATAATTATGAGCCTGTCAGACATGAACCTAAATTTACTGCCTATTTAACTAATCAATGTCATGTCTGAAGAAGACATTATTTTTATTTTTGTCTTTCAGTCACTCTGGTAATCTGGTTAATTAGAGTGTACATATCTGTAAGATTTCCTTTGTCACTCCACCCTGACTATACTGCATACAGTGACATGAGTGGATGAAAAACTCACACAGGAATTATTTATTTATTTATTTTTATGTTCACTGGATCTCACATATACTTTCATTGTGCAACTTGAGCAAGTGACCAAATAAATTTCATCAAGCTCCAAAAACATTCTGTTAACCCAAATATTTAACTTTGCATCACATGTTCAATATCCATTTAGTTTTTAAATCATATTTTCTGTAAACGTGTGTCCAGAGCAAAGATAACTTCCGGGAATGAAAAAGGAAGCCAATACATAAGTATTCTATCTGGTAGAAAAAAAGAAATCAGGTCATATGAGAGTCAAAAGGAAAATGATTCTTCCTTAATTCATTATATCAAAACATTATATCAAATGAAATTTTCCTGAGGGTCATTTACATTGAGAGTAAAAGAGACAATAAAGCAGGGTATGCTATATTGGCCAAGCCCCCGTGTGATTGACTGGACGCGACTAGCAACTTGCCTGTTCTTGTCGTTGAACATTTCAGACTGGGAGCATCAGAGATAACTGTCACATTTTGGTCACATATCTTGTTCAGCATTTGCCTAAAGACACTCAAAGGAGTTTGCTCTTCATTTTGAATAATGAATGCCCCTTGCTAACAAAGCTAGCTGGCAAGCATTAATGTCTGTTAGGAGTATCCTTGCAGCTCCTGATCTGTTCTCTTGCAAAGAACCAAAATGGCACTGCTGCCATCAGGGTCTACAGAGAGTCCACAAACCAGAGGGTAAAGTCACTATGTGCAAACAGTAGATACAATAAAAAAAAGACTCTTGATGATGAAACGTTCAATAATATTTAACATTTTTCAGTAGGCATTGGCTGTACATTTACAATAAACACTGAGTTTGAGGTAACTGATAACTGTAATGAAGTCATATTGAGTGCTTCATGACTTCACATTGTGTCCTTGAATATTTCTTTCATTTCCCAATGCCTAACCAGTTCACGTCTCTTCACTACCGCTGAGTGACAGTGAACTCCTCTCAGCAACACAACCCATGCAGCCTCCCTTCGTCTTGTTGAATTAAAGTGAAGCTAATCTTAATTGATGCTAATGGAAGTCAATGACGACCATGAGGAACAAGTGCTAATGTGCTTGAGCAATTAACCTAATATTTACTGGCTGTGACTCTCAGGAGGTGTTAGCTTACGTCTGTCTACTCGCTTTGACATGATGTGCAACTGCTCTCAGTCAGCAGGAGAAAAAAAAAAAAAAAAAGACTATTAGAGAACACTTAGAATCAGGGTGCTTAAACTGAAGAGAGAGAAACAGGCCCATTCAGCCAAAGTGATGTCAAAACATTTGGAAGCAGTTTTGGCAAGTCTTCAAACTTTCATGATCAAATTTAAATATGAAAACTTTTGTATTTTATTAAAAATAAGCATGTTCCACTCAGTGACACTAGGGTTTACCTGCAGGGGTGAGAGATGTGGCCAATAACTTCAATCACAGTTGGTATGAAGGCTTTACATCATGGAAATGGTACGGATGTTTTTCCCAGGAGCACATTTTGACTTACATAAATGGAGCAGGAATTTAATTAATGTCATGGACAACAAGTGCGCTCGCCTTACTAAATGAAGCAGAGTCCTTCCTATGAGCCAACATAAAATAAAGCAGGAGTCTGGCTCTATTGGAACCTAATGGAGCCTTAACTAATGTCACCATTACTTACAAGTAAAGCTACCTTGGTGTAAAAAGCATACAAGTATACATATCAAACATGAGAATATATTATTCTCACCTTTGATTCTCTATCTATATGACAAATGCTTTGACAGTTGAATTTTCTATATACATCCATGATTGATATTGTTTACTGGATGGTTACCCAGCTAACAAACTGTTTGCCACTTCAGCTTCCTTTTTCCTCTCTCCTCCAAAGTGATGTTCTGCTGGATAGCTAGCTAGCTACCTAGCAAAGTAAATGGCTTGCTAGTCAGCTAGCTTACTCACATTACTTTACAGGCTATGAAACAGCAGTCTAACCCTAACCCTAACCCTGCCTCTGCTATAGTGAAATTTAATCGTTAGAATAGAAGAAAGTTTCCAGACAAATATTATAATCCAGTGAAATGTCACAAAGTTATGACAATATGAAAAAATACATACTGCCCAGGCCTAATTAAATATCTTCAAAAGGAGCTCTTCTATATATATTGTATATACTTTGATTATACAATAGCCTTCTGCTTTTGGTTATTTAGTTTTCTGTCCTCACTTTCTGAAAAACTTTACAGCTCTCCAGTTGAGTGGACTCACATTTTCTGATAGATGAGGACAAAATATGCTTATTCACTCCTCAGTTTTATAAATGTATGCAACCTTGATGTTGAAGTCTGACAACACAAACTGACTGCAGACTCTGTGGCTCATCGGCAGTGAAGAAACAATGACAGAACTGAAACAGAAAGTCAATAGCAGCAGCTCTGGGTAAAAATTAATAAAACACAAAAGCAAGAGTGAATGCAGTGAAAGCAAAAGAGAAGTGCAACCCTCTTTAATCTCAGTTATGAACATCTGTGATAAGACAGATGTGGGAGCAAACAATGCTGACATGGGTTCAACAATCCCGCTCCCACTCAGTAATGAAAAATAAAATATGGAACAACACAATAACAGACAAAACCCGGGCAAAGAAAACGCAAATAGGAGAAGTCAAAGCAAAGTCGAACAAAGAAAGGCTGAACAACAACAATAACAACAAAAATCACAGCTAACTATCATGATTTGCATTACAAATGATTTTTTCCATTCTTTCAAAACTCCGTCAAGTGTTGAATTGTGCAAATTGCTAGTTGATTTCAATGTGTGACAGGCCTTTGCATATATGGAAGAATATATAAATCAACAGAAACAATATTTGCTTGAGTAAACATCTTTGCCTCCAGTTAATTACATGAGGTCACATGTGACAAAGTCTCTCCAAAGAAAACTTTGCTGGAGTAGATAATTGCACTAAATCTAAACAACACTACAGCAGCACATTAATTGTCACCTGTGACTAAACCAAGTGACTTTCATTACATGCATGAGGAACTGATGATACCGTTCAATTAAAATCTCCTTTTACTAAATTGCTTGTAACTGGTAGAATACCAATAGTCCCACGTTCCCTGGTAGACAGAGCTGAGTCAGCCATGGGGCATGGGTCAAAAATGTTCCCAAGCATTAATGGCTACTTTGCCGCGATACGATCATCCCTGTGCCATAAGTTTTCAAATTTTCTTCTCTTCTGTGGGATTGCATCAAAGAGTCTAATTCAACTGAAGCGCATAACAGTCTTGTTGTTATTCAAGGCCATGACCACACTGACATTTTTTCAACTCTTCCTATTGAGCCTACATGTTTGTGTTCCTCATCAAGCCTCTGGGCTTTAGCTGCAGGGATTTTTAATCGAGACATATTTCTCTGTGATTGGCACAAACTACTTAGTAAACATGCTTTTCTTCACCGTGCATTTCAAACCCTCATGTAACCTTTGGGTTGCTGGTGGAAGCCAGTAGGTAAGGTTTCAGCATTACTGCCCCAGCTACCCCGCATTAGCCGATATGAGCTATGCATTAAGATTTCAATCAGCCACGTGTATCCACACTAATGAGCTTATTTACACACATATTTACCATTTGATTCACTTAGCTTTTATCTAATTTTGAAACTGAATTTTATCATGTCATATATCAGCAGGAGTTATTTATTAATTAAAAAAGAGTAATTATGTGAACAGTGGGATTTCTGCAATACATCACAAAAAAAGACAAGCATAGCTAAAAACTTAAATTGAATTGTTTCTGATTTGTATATGATTTGCCCAGCTGCAACAATAGTGTAATAAAATATAGATGCATCTCTTTGTTCCATTAAGTTGCTGCTGCTGCTGCTGCTGCTGCTGCTGCTGCTGCTGATGATGATGATGATGATGAGGATAAGGATGATGTAGATAAAGATGATGACTATGATGACTTACTGTCTGATCAAGTCTGGAATTTGTTCTGAATCATAGCCACAACATTTGTTAATATTATAAGTTATAGGTATTCCTACGCAAAGAAATGCACTGGAATTGATAACTATCCCATGAGATATTATCCATTGTCTTCATTGCTTTAGTTTCAAGTCTGCTGTATCTTCAGTACAGCATGATGTAAACATTGTAGATTAAAGTCTTATTTTGAGTAAATGGATGAGAAAGCAGGGTATGCTTTTGAGGAACATGTTTCTACAGAAGTGCACTGTGCAGAGGGCAGTTCTGAGTTGTTGCCCAGTCTTCAACAAGTGTTTTTGCATTTCCACAGGGGAAGAAAACTGGTTCCAGCGCGTCAAATCTGTTCTGGTCACAAACCAAGAACCAACCAACCAACCAGACCAACGAGAACATTGTGACCACCACTTTTAAAAACAGGGAGCTTCCCTACGGACACAGACACAGTAAGCTCACCAGGTGCAGCATTCTTAGAGAGAAGATGTAGTCTGCCATTGTTGTTAGAATGAATCAATAGCCTGTAGAAAAGCAAACATGTTCTGAGAAGGCTCGCAAGTTGAAAAAACTGCAAACCAGCACTGGCCCATCACCAGAATTAGGGCTGGGTTGGTCAAAAACGGGTACGTTTTGATCTTTAAACTTTGGCTCTATTGATCTAACCAGGTGAGGATAAAATGAAAATCATAGCATTAACCAACTATCCAGACAGACTTTTATCAATACAAAGCATTATACAGGGGTTTGGGTTTCATTCACCCAAAACCCAAAATACACATTGGCTGTATGCTGGTGTATCTCCAGTGGGTATCGATTGGTTGGTCAGTGTCAAATGTCACTGACATTTGCTTAGGTCCTGTTCCAACAATTCAAGTCTGAGGTTACTTCAGGGTTACCATGTTGTGCTACTTTCATTCATTCATTCATTGTCTGAGCTGCTTCATCCAGGTAATCCCGGGTCGCGGGGAGGCTGTGCCTATCTCAGCCGGCATCGGGCCAGAGGCGCGGTACACCCAGGACAGGTGGCCAGCCTATCGCAGGGCAGACAAACAGACAAATACATTCACGCACACATTCACACCTA
>JAOWBC010000115.1:21287891-21300133 GCA_028566105.1 Hypoplectrus providencianus
CCTTGACCAATACTGGACAATAACTCTGCTCACAGGACATTGTCAGGGGTAAGTCAGTGAGAATGCACGACACTGGTCATGCTGATGCCACACAGATTCATGTTAAACAAACCGAACTATCCCTTTAAGTTGTTTGCCAGTAGTGTTATGGATCCAAAGCTATTAGCTGACTTGCTGAGCTCTGAGTTCTGGCTGGTCCAGATCATAAAATAGATAGTTCCAGCAAGCTGCAGAGTCCCCAGGTTACAAGGTTTTAGTTCAGCCTCCAAAGACCAAGCTCCATACCACTGAACTCCTCCCCAGACCACCTGAAGGCTTCACAAATCTTTTTAAACAAGCATTCTCCTAAACATTTTATATCTTTGTTCTCTTGTTTTTAATGCTGTTTAATTTTGTTGTACTGTGTAGCACTTTGGGATTGTTTTTAACAATAAAAATTGCTGTACAAATACAATGTATTATTACTGTTATTAATATTATTCCTCCACAACTATTTATACTTAAAAAATAATAATAATAATACTGTACCAGCTAGTAGATATCAGCAAGTAGTTACCAGCTTTGCAACCACTACACTACCAGCAAGAGTTACCTAAAGTCCAAAATCCCAAACTATCCCTTTACAAAGAGCACAGATTCCAAGAATCCGTCGACTCTTCTGCCCTGACAACAACATAAAACTTTCTGCAGAATGGGTCTGAATTGCAGCAGCCAAATTATTGTTCCAGAAAGCTGATTTGAATGGGAGACAGTTAAGGGCTGACCACTGTCCAAGCCTCCGGCCCAGATGTGCAAATCACCGCCAGAGCAAATACCGCTCGGGTCTTTCCCAGAGGGCGACTTTATTACCTCACCTTCCACACAATTTATGGCACAATACCAAAAGGGAAAATTTGTAATAACGCAGCCGGGCTTCTCTGACACTAACGAGTGGCTGCAGTCCTGCTGCAAAAATGTACTGTCAGTCATAGAATCTCCTCTTTCAAATTGCTTCTTAGATGCTTCACAGAGAGGCAATTTGGCGAGAGAAATGTGAGCCACTGTTAAAGGTGGAAAAAATGTGGAATTTAAATTGCACCCACCTCGGCATGCACACACACAAGCACATTAAACTCCATACACTTTTTAAATGATCTTACTTCAGAGTGGTTGATGGGCCAAGGAAAATAATAGAATCTCAGTAGGCCTCATAACAAGATCCTTTTTTTTTCTCTCTTACCAAAATGAGAAATACAACTTCATGGTTTAGCCTTTGACAATAAAGATTGAGACCCACCCTTACAAATTTCTGATATCTGTCTCTCAGAGGTCTTCAAACACTCAAATAATTAGTGGTGGTAAGCTGATAATGAGGTGCCCTGATGAGACAGACTTGCTGCGGCTGGTAAGAGGGCTGCTGTGTGATAGGCTACAGCACTGAATATTAAAATGATTGAAGTGGTCAGGGTCTGAAGTCAAACCTTGCATGTGTCCATTATTTTTAAAGTAATGCTCAATCCTATTACTTTCAGTCACTCCTTGCCTGTAGGGTTTAACAGAGGCTGGATTTCTGTCAATTACAAAGCAAAGTATTACAATATCTGCAGGAACTTCTGAAATAACTTGTAATGCAAGGACTTGTACACTTTCCACATATTCTATGCTCCATGCACCGATACTGATGTATGTTTAGCCAAATGTTTACTAAGCATATGGTTGGACAATGAAGCACATTATGCTGCAGAACTCTAGGTCACGTTTTGATACTCTTTACCACCTACAATAACAATTGGCATAATAAATGCAAGTGATGCTTAAACAAACTTAAATAAACATGAATGCACAATAAAACAGAGATAAGGACTTTTGGCATATGGTCAGAATCTATGTTTCTATCCACAGATAGTGTGGAAGTCCTGCATATATTGTGTGATCTGAGCCAGTTTGGGACCTAATTAATTAATTGCTCGATTTATTTCAAAGTCAGACCAAATTCCAGTCTTGTTGGGCATTGTTTGACATGTACATGTAAACCAATCTTTCCTCCCATCCACATTCAGATGAATTTCTGGCAGGTACTTTCGTTGCTCGCTGTCAGGCTCCTACACTTGTGAAGCAGAGATGGGTTGATTCTCTGAGGTTGTACCTTTTTTTCTGTAGCAAAAAGTTGTTTAAGTTGATAAAATAACCCCAAAGCATTGTGGGTACTACTCTCATTCTTTACTTATGATCAAAGCAGCTAGCAGATGGTTACCAAGATAGTTTCCCATTGATTACCTGACAGCTGGCAGAAAGTGAAATGTAGTTGTAATCTCCCAGTCATACTATAAAGTAGGCCTGAATCTATTCCTGGATAATTCGAATCTCAAGTAACTCAGTTAGTTAATATTGGGCAGCAATTTGCAGTGTTTCTGCATTAATGCTTTGTGTACACCGTATAACTATATACAGCACACTTTATATAACACAGATGACTTTAACTTTTGCACAATGGATTCAGCTGTTCAAACATGCCAACAGGAAGACTTTGGGGTGTCCAGTGGCTCACCTGTAGAATGCAGTTATTGTCACAGTGGGCCTGGGTTAAATCCAGCCTAGAGCCCTTTCCTGTACAGTTTTACCTCTGATATCCATCCACGCCCCCAGCCCCATCTATATTTGCCCCTATCAATAATGGTGAAAATGGTCAAAAGAATCACTTCAAAAGGCCCCAGTATTTCAGACACCTCTGTCAGCCTTGGAGCTTTCAATGAACTCTACATTGATAGAGGGTCCAGTATTACAGACATTTCTGCTGGTAAACAAACTTTTACCGGCCTTGGGGCTTTCAAACATGTCTTTATTGAAAATAAAGCAAGAATGCTCTGCATGTGTTTTTTTTTTAATCATTTATTGTACAAGAACAGTGTGAGCACTCGGGTTGTGGCTGGACAATCTGCTTGTGCTGTGTGAGCACATAAATCATGAGCTTAAGCTCCAGATTGCAGATGATTTATTCATACCGTAGGAATTGGAATAAAACAACAGCATTTCAGAAATGGTACAGTGTATGCCCATCATCATAAAGACTCAGGTAACACGTTTGGGTCCCTCAGACCTATTACATGCATTATAAGAACTGGATACCAGACAAAAAGATGGTCTAAATCCAGTGAAATGAGAGTAAACCACCAAAAACCTTTCCTAGCCTCTGAAATTACCTGCACATTATCTTGCCCATTGAATATATACAGTAGCATTTTCAATAAAGCAACTGAGTTGGCCTACACTTTGTGTTCATACTCAGATATGCAGATGCCAACACTTGGCATAATGGCCCTCACACTATGTATGCTGGGAAAGGGACAGACAAATATGCTGAGAGGAACTCTGTACTACATTAATCATAACGAGGCTATGGCAGACTATCTCCAACAGCGCTACACAGGGCCAGTATGAGGCGACGACAGCAGCCGGAAAGAGTTTAGTGCTTACACCAACAGCATTCAGCCGGCATCTTATCACACTGCTGCTGAAACACTGGTCTAAATGTAATTACTGCTTGTTATCAATACAGCCACACAATGTTAACGTAAATTGATTTTGTTTCCCAAGAAGACATACTATATACAACAAGTGAAACTTGTGGTTTTGTAATTCAAAGCTGGCACCCTTTATTTTACTAAAGAGGTTTTGTTCGACAGCAAAGGAAATCAAGCACCAAACAAAAGGAAAACAAACAAATAAATAAATAAATGAATTAAAAGGCTGCAGCTGCTCCAGTGTTTATACTTGAGTAGCAGCGATGCTACTTGCAACACAAATGTCGAATTGTGTCAGGCTCCCCAGTGTGAATTTTCATTAAAAGTTTTCCGTCCTGGAGTAGAACGCTACGTAAAGAAATGTCAGAGAAAAATTCAGACTCATTAATATGCGACAGCGGTCCTGAGAGATCGTTTGTGCCGTGCATTTGCCTTAGCTTATTTCCCTCCACCCCATAATGAATTAACTGTTGTCTAAATTAGGTCTTTAAATGAACTATTCAAACTATTCAAACAGTCACAGCGGTCTCATGGCGTAAACATTCAGTAATACTGCAAATATCAGTAGGGACCATCGTAGAATTATTCCCAAATCCATATGTCTGTTAATTAAAACAGACAGATGAATTATATTACATATACCGCAGTGCTTTCTCAAGTACTTACTAATACAACTAAAAGTATTTATGTTTGCACAGCATGAAATAAGTCTTACTTATCCAGGAGATCTTTCTGCCCCAATAAAACAAACCAAAAACGTGTGTCTGATTCGTCAAGGACATTCTCTATTTTACCTTACTTATTTTTTTTTTTGTATGACTGTTTTTCCGTCTAGGACTTCGTACTGAAAGGAGTTGCAAAGATTAATTACTATTATTTATTTATTTTTTAAATTACAAAAAAAAGAAAGGCCAAATTCTCAGATTGCATGTGAAATTCTTCTTCTGTATGCTGGGTTTTCCCAAAGTTTTTGAATGGTTTAGTTGCAAATGATTTAGAAATGTGAAATGCATGGCACCTTTTGTTGTGCTTCGAAAGGCTTCCATCCAGAGAAAAATATCAAAAGTCACAAACAAAATCATAACAACTCCTGTGGCGATTAGTGTCCTTCTGCCTGCCCCACACTGACTGCTGGCACAGAGCCTAATAGGAGAGGAGGACTCCCTGCCCTGCTAGTAGAAGAAGGTACTCTCCACACTGTTTCTACATTCATACAGCTTAGGTACAGCACAGAAACACTTAAGCCTCAGAACAGCGAGGAAGCCCCTGTTTGACAAAAACAGGAAGAGGAGGACATCCTCTTGGCCTTACATAAACAGTCAGGAACCATTTCTGACATTTTTTTATTTTATGGAACAAATATGTAATTGATGAAAATCATCAACCTTTGAATGAAAATGATCACTGGTTACAGCTAAAATTCTTAGTACTTTTCAAATGCCAAACTTAATTTGTCAAGCAAAAGGCCAACACACTATCAAAAATATGATTTGTTGCTTTTCTCTGTTTTACATCATGGCCAACTGTATCTTATTAACTTTGAGTCAGTGAATAACTTGATGATAAACTTGATCTACTGAGCAGTTGGCATTTTTTTTTGCCAAATGAAAAAAATGATGAAAAAATATATTAACATTTGCCAAAACTAAGGTAGTCAGTCTCAAAGAAAGTGATGCTTTAAAAATGATTTTATCAAATGGTTTTCTGGACCACACTTCATGGCCTGATGAGATGTTAAAAACTGCTCACTTTGACAACACAGTTCTCTGGCTTAGTGTTTATTAAAAATAATATTTTTAGAGCTTGCTGCAGGTTGCATCATTGGATGTGTTGTTGAAGCTGGTGATCTTTGATAAAACCTTGGATGAGGTTAATTTTGAACTGGATCTGTTCAAAAGAATTGTTTCTGACTTTTTAACACCTAATAAGAATTACAGTATTTCATTTGTAATACACTATGCCTGCTGAATGTCAAATATCCATTGTTATAATGATTGCCTCCAAGACCTGTAGTCAATTCAAATACAAGCAGACATTTTTCCACCTTTTTCTCTCCCTTCTCTTTTTCCTGTCAGCCTTTTACCGTGCTGACAACGACAAAAACATGCCCCAAAAATACCTGTTATAAGTAAAAAATAAAAAAAATAGTATCTGTACCATCCATGTCACTGTTTATAAAGCAACAGACTACCCTGGAATTATGCTCACAAAGCTTACACAGTACCAGTCAAAAGTTTACACAAACCTTGTCATTCAGTAGTTTTTATTTTATTTTTATTATTTTTATATATCAAAACTATGAAAGAACACAAACGGAATTAAAGAAAAAAGAATAGGTTCTATATTTTAGATTCATGGAAATAGCCACCGCTGTTTTGATGACAGCTTTGCACATTTCTTGCATTATAGTCACCTAGAAAAGTTTCAAGGAAACATGTTGTTGTTAAGAGTTGATTTACTCCTCTTCATTCCTCTACTTTGAGGAATATAAAATATAAGCCTGATTTACTTTTCTGCTGCTGTTACAAAAACCACAGAATGGGAATGTGTGGACAAACTTTTGACTGGAACTGTGCGTATGGTTGACTATACTTTATTTCCAGCTTGGCAATATGGCAAAATGTCCCATCAAAACAAAACAATGTTTAAAAAAACAGCAGCTGAACTCTTTCACAGCAAAATTTGTCATTCTCTTTTTATCCTGAACTTTGATAACATATGAATAAAATTTAATGCATGCAACAAACTAATTTCATCTACTTCTACGGACACATATGAACAGGTACTACAAAGAGACACTGAAAACCTTATGAATGCAAAATGCATGTATGAAACCCCAGTTCCAACAGGCAACCGCTTTGAAAAGTGACAACAAAGAGACATGAACAGATGTATCAGCAAAGTAGATCTAACAGCCAACACACACACAAAATATAACCGAGGTGCTTTTAACTGCTCTCCTGTTGATTGCTGGCATGTGCCAACAAAACTCAAAATTACTGTACAATCACAACCAGAGTCCCCAGTGAAAACCAAACAAAATATCAAAACTAGAAGTATCCACGTGATCCTGCTAACCACAGAGTCACTCGGTGTGCCACAGTGCTCACTAAAGCAGGAGACCCTCACAATAGCTGCCATGGAGCTGAATCAGACAAGATTCAGCACCATGGACAGCGGCCAGCTCACTTCCACAATGCAAACTTTTGGCCGCTTTCTGCCAAACTCAATGTTATTCAAGCATGTAAATAATGCCAAGGTACAGTGCCCTGATTTGCTCTAAACTTATATAAAGTTTGTTTCATAAACCCTTAAAGACTATAAAAAGAGCGTGAAGGGCCACGTTTTAATTCATTAAGAAACATATAAATCAATGACAGCTCGAAATAACCTCGTGACAACATAAAATAATAAGCGTTAGAGTTGCACAAAAAGTGAGTGTAGTTTGGCTGCGTACTTGCTAGCAAGTAGTTTCCTACACATGCAGCTTACTGACTTAGCCACGTGTGTAAGCTAACGTTAGGGAATATTTAAGTTGTGAAAGCGACACACGTTTTACAAATACATGTAAATGTCTATAACTTAATGGTGGGAAAACACAACAATATTTTTAGCATTAGTGTTGCTATGCGGCCTATTATTGCAATCGGAAGAGCTAAGTTAGCCCTCAATAGTGTTATCAAGAACAGGTGCTAACTAATTCTAAGCTATTGACTAAGGGGTTATGACATTTAAACGCAGCTAACAGCGTTTATTATTATTAATTACATGATTTGTGTTGTTATATAGCATGTAGTGCGTTTCAGAGCAGTGAAAACATGGTATGGAGCCAGGCCTAAGCTAATAGACAGATGCCCCGGTGCAATAATAAACACTGAAGGTGGTTTCTATTGCTCAATTAGCGGCTAATGAACCGCGGAGACCCGCCGTGTCCCCAAAACTCACCTAAGACGAAGAAAGGGAGCTCGGTGTTCTCCAGGTCGTCCACCACCACGACGTCCCCGGGAAAATCGTTTCTAACGGAGAACAGCAGCTTGGGCTCGGAGGCCGACGGACTGTGCATGATGCTCAGGTCGTTTTCCCTCAAAAACGGCAGCGCCGACACGGTGACGCTCTTCATCTTGCACTCGGTGTCCTCTCTCTGGTCCTCGTCGCCGTTAAGACAGCGGACATTAGGCGTTAGGACGGCCACAAGGACCCACGCGAGCCCCAGCAGCTGCGGCAGCGGTCTCGGCCCCATGTTGATGCTCGCCATCTCTCCGTCGCTCCGTTTCCTCTCCCCTCCTCGCTGTTTCTCTCGCAGGCTGCTTCGGCTGCCTCTCAGCCCGGCGGATGAGAGAGCAGCAGCAGAGTGAGTGAGGGTGGTGCGATACACCGGCGGGATCTCCCAGTGTAGAAAGCCAGCGCTCCTCGTTTCTCACATATGATCAATCACATGGTTTTCGTAGATAAAACACTCATTGATTGGGCAGATGTTGTGCGTTTTAACACTGTTGACCCCTTTACTGTAATTGATCGATAAATGGTTCCGTAATGGCTGAACATAGATTACCAACAGGACATGCACCCTGAGTGCCCTGTGGGTCCCATCACAAAAAGCATTATCATTTCTAATTTAATTGTGCATGTGCCCCCTCATTTGCATATCATCTCCAAGCGACATCACTGAGCTTCTTTAGTAGTTTGCCTGACCTCTGTGATTGGGTGGACATTCACTGGATGCATGCATAATTGCCGAATTGATGGGGCAGATACACAAGCTAAATGTAAAAGCTCACAGTGTCTCTACTGCTGCTGCTGCAGATAGAAAGGGCAAATAATTTTGCAAGAATAAGCAATGCAAAACCCAGTGGATATAGAGTTGAAGGCATAAAAGATAGTGTTTTGAATTTATGCAACAGAGGCTTCAGGGGATAGTTTGTGAAGTTGTATGAAATATTTGACATGAGTGTATGGATGCAAAGATTATATGACCTTGAAGTTCCATGACCAAGCTGAACTCCAACACCAGAGTTTTACAAGTAAGCATATAGCTTTGCATCCACTATACTTTCTGGCAGGATTTCATACAACTTAGTGTCAAACTCCCAACTCCCAAAACATGCCTTCACGTGCACTCACTCAAAGTTTTAAAAAAGCTGCTATGAACTGATGGAAAAGTGATCAACAGTTGTATTTCACAGCAAAAGAGCAGTTTTCCCCTTCCTTTTCCAGCATTACACTGCTCAGCCACTTACTCATTATAGAACTTAATGATGTGTATCTGTTTTTACTAGCAGTGATTGAGCTGATGGTCTGAATAACAACTAAAATGATCACTGGTCATGGTAGTTTTGTAACTTTATGGAACATACATTAACAAGTTGGTCATTTACTGAAACACTAAATTTAATGACTAAAGACAATGACTGTTATTAAGCTTTCCTACATGAATTGAACTGATCAGCATTTGAGTTCAGTTATTCAAATTTAACATCAACAATAGTTATGTGTTAATAATTAATCCCTCTTGATTAAATTACATGGTTGGTCATATATTCTTCGAGTTAATTCTGCCATGTCTTCCATCAATGACACACTTAGCAATAAACGGATGTATTTATGTGTGTTTGATTGACGCTGGAGCCTTTTCAAGCTAACAGTGGACTGTCAACTGGCCCTGACAAGGTGTGGACTTCTGTTTTGTGGTTGTTTTTCCTCATAACACGAATGCAATTGTGCTTTTTTTACTTTTTTAATGTATTTTTCTTTTAAGAAATCGCTATGAGGGACTGCCTTCTTGGAGAAAGCTATCAAAGAGGGGATAGCCCTTGACTGCTAATACAGGGCTGGGCTTATTGTTTTATGCTGCACTTTTATAATCTCTCCTACCACAATACCCGGGGCATTATACACAATGTCCAGTCTCAACTGATCAAGCAGCCTATTGGTTGAGATCAAACAACATATAGACACTTTTATTTATTTATTTTACAAGACAAATTCACATTTTATCCGTACCATTTGAAGATTCACTCAGTAAATAGAATTAATATTTTGTGCCTTATTGTGATGTGGAGCAGCCAGACAATATAACATAAACACATCAGAAACTATACATTTTCTATTGTATTCTAACATTCCACTGTAATTACTCAAGCATTTAGTAGCACAAAAACATATGGTGAGTGGGATGTGATGATTTATATAATAACATCTGCACAGACTGAAGCCCTGACAGTCTAAATATCTGATTGGTAATTATAAACGAAGACAAGCTATTGTCTTGTATTTTATTATCTGAGTTTTACCCATCTGTGGTTGTTTGAGAGGTACAGTCTGTTCAGCTGATTTATGTACAGCAGAAAACTGTATGATACTGATTTACATGCGAATTCCTGTCAAATGGAGACTGAACCATGAAACGCATCATATGTCACCTGTATAGCATTTTAATAAGCTTTTCATACATAAGTAAAACAACTGCAGAATGCATTTAAAAAAAAAAGCATATAACATGGTCTGGTCTGGTCTGTTCTAGAGAAAGCAAAACAAGGAAATGCAGAATAAAAAATAAATGTTGCTCATCGGTTGGGTAGGAGGGGAATTGGATGGGTCAAACAAACCCAGGACTTTCTTTCACCCTGGAGACGGGCGCTGGTTTCCCATGTAAAACATAGTAAACGATGTCATTTAAAGTAGCATCACTAAACATTTGTCATGTTTTTATGTAACCACTTTATGTCCTCATATCAGTCTTAATTTTGGTATTCATGAGCTTTTATTCACTTTTAAACTATCTGCCAAAATGATGGTTAACAAGACAGTGTGTTCAACTGTCTTTACCTGCTCTCTTCATATGTCTTGATTCTTTGAAAACAACCATGTTTCTTCTTTTGCCCTGACTCTCAAAATACTGGGTTAATTCTTATGCTCCCATAATATAGAGTATGCCTGAAAAACATGGGTTTGTCAGCATGCTTTTCTCATCAAAAGTCCTCTGCTTACCACATATAATCAAAATAGTCATTGTTCTCAAGGCACAGTGTTATGGTGACATATATGTCCAAGTGCTGCGCCTTTGTAGGTGCAGCAGTGGTTCATAAAAGTATTTATGCGAGTATGTGTTTAGTAAAGTAAGACCAGGCTGTTTAACAACTAGAGTAAAGAAACAGTTGTGAAGTCTTTATTTTGATCCAGATGTAATGCTAGCCATGCGCCTCAGATGAATCATTTGATTTCAGCCCTGCTCAAGGAAATAGGATGTTTTAGAATGTAATAACAGTTGTTGCAGCTGATCCCACAGAGAATGACTGTCACCTCTCAGGAAACGCAGGATTGGAACTAAACGCAGATGAACAGATGTGGACGCAGCAGGAAGAATTCAATGATTTATTGTGAAATTGCTTGCAGACTGAGAGTCCGGAATCAGGCAGGTGGTAGGTAACAAGTAAACTAAAAAACGATGAATGGGGAATGAAGTAAACACAATGAAAAGAGGCTGGAAGACTTGACACTGGGTATGAAGATTAAATGGGATAAGGATAGGGGAGCACAGAAAATAATGCTGCCTTTAGGACGGGTCTGGACTTGATCATTTTCCAAACTCCCATAAGAAAAAGCAAAATGGAAGCCGATGCAAAGTCTGCGTTCCTGCAGAATTTGTTAATCTACAACCCTGACCCTATGAAGATATCTGATGGAAGCTCACATTATAAATGGCAAACCATCAACTGATTGGCCGAGTACAGTAAAGTATATCTGCAGGTATTCAGCAAAAAAAAAATAAAATAATAAAATCAGGTCTCCATATGTTTCTAATACAAATGTTGCATGAAACAAAAATGTATATGTGTGTATAATAGGGTCTGCTACCTTATGCATCCTTTTTCCTACAATGTGTTCAATTGTTCAGTGTGTATATATTTGCCAATGTGAATGTGTAACAAGAGAGAGGCTGAGTATTTTAAGATACTAACAGGAAATACAAATGAATGACAAGAAACAAGCAGAAAACAATTTGATTTTATATGTTCTTATTCACACACATCCAAAACATGTTAATGAATAGAAATAGAAAGTAATATATGTTTAATGTGTGGCAAAAATCCCACTATACAGCATCTTCTGTTAGTTTCACTCATGAAGCCACAGATCTGCAAGTCAGCAAAACTGGGCTTCATGCCCATTTATCTTGGTGTTAATGACTAAAGTAAGGTATCATGCATCATGTATTTGTATTCATGATCGGTGGTGGCTGCTGGTTGATGGAACATGCGTCATAAAAACAGCTGAATGGGATAGCTGTGGATGAAGTGAAGTCACACACAGACACAGCTGAGCTTTGTAGCGTTGTTTACTGCCCCGTGTTGTGGCTCCCAGTGTCCCCATTATGACTCACATTGTGATGAGTTTGAGCATTTATCCCCTGGTAGTAACACCCACAGCTGAAACCATGTGATATCCGTGTAATATCATATATGGACAGATATAAACTTCATGCTTCTGATTTCCCATTCCGGTCAGCTTTCAGTTTTTAATGCTTATCACCTTTGGGTTTGCTTTCTACATGGAGAAACGGCAGTAAATCCTATGGTGAATCCTATGGTAGATGCTTTCAACCAACTAAATAAAAATATATAAATAAATAAATACATAAATAAAAAAGCTTACTGTTATCTAGTCTTAAGTCAAGCTGAAAATTATTTTTTAAAGGAGCAGTATGGATTAAAGAAGATTTTTTGGCAGAAATATATATGTATG
>JAOWBC010000115.1:21308630-21320602 GCA_028566105.1 Hypoplectrus providencianus
TGTGTGTGTGTGTGTGTGTGTGTGTGTGTGTGTGTGTGTGTGTGTGTGTGTGTGTGTGTGTGTGTGTGTGGAGAGACCAGAGAATGAATGTATGCGTGAAGAGATTGTGAGACAGTGTGCACATGTGAAAGTGATTGCAAGCGAGGCAGAGATGAAATTCCGATAGATTTGCTCGCATGAGTTCTGGGTCGCTGCCGATAATCAAAAGCGGTGAAAAGGGTGGATGGGGGAGTTAGCAATGGAGGGAGGGAGGGAGGGAGGGAGAAGAAAGACAGTCAGTGAAAGTTGAGAGACGAAGAGAGAGAGAAAGGGGGGGAGAGAAAAGAAGCGAGCACATACATCAGGGCGCTGTGACTAGCAGGTGCAGCGATGGCGGGGAGGGCAGACCGAGGGCCTGATCAAGAGAAAGATCTCACTGTTTAATCTTGAGACTCTTCCCGTTGCCAAACTAGCAAGGCTTTGGCCCGCTGCATGGCTTGTTCTGTGATCAGGAGCGAACAGATTCATCTTTTCAGCTCGCTCGCCCCTCGGTCTCTGCGTGGGCTGCAAAGTTGATTACAGCCTAGAAAAAGGCCTTTGTCATCGTGCCGTCGGAGCTCCAATAACTGGTTGAAATCATCCAGCGGTGGTTACGGTTACAGCCTCTTCAAATGCTCAGTGCGTGATATAAACGTGCCACTTCAGACAAACCAGCCTAGATTATGCCGAGCCTTTTAACCCACTGCTGGAGGATTGTAATGGAGTGAAATTGTTGGTTACACATGCTTGTGGATGAGTTTACACGTGTTTATGTTTGTGCAGTTCAAGCTCAGGCTGCAGCAACCGGGCATGTCCAGGCATGCATACCATGATGCACATACAGTTGTGTAAATTTGTTCAATAATAATGATGATAATAGTGTGCACATTTTTTTTATTACAGAAGGCTAAATCTGAAGCTTAACTATGGATTTAAAACAATATATAGTTTATTCCAGGCTTACTCCAATTTCTCCACAATCCTCTGCAGTAATCTGTGCTTATATTGTACTTCACTGTGAGCAGAAGTGATTTCTTTATGTCTTTATCATAAAAACTGTTATTAGAGATGATGTCTGTTACAAATGGAAAAGTGCCTGACTCTCACTAGAGATAAACTGTAATCTTCTTCAGTCTTCTGAATTGGGAAAAACAAAGTTTAACATCCAGTATTTTTGTGATTTTCTGGGTAAAAGTGCAGCTATTACATTCTCCAAAAAAAAAACTGTTTTGCTCATTCTAAAAAGGACACAAATTCACATAAACAAGGATGTTTTTTTTTGTTTTTTAATTCTTGACCTTGTGAACGCCCCAAAAGCATGTTTTCATACGAGGAAATGTCAAAATTTCACCACTCATCATATTCTTTCCACATGTCATTAAAAATTTCACCCAAAATAAAGCATTTGCAATAACTGCTTTATTTTGGGTGAAAAAAAATCCTGTGAAATTTTGCACAGAGCGCAACTGAAAAGCCATGAATGACTCAGCCAGCTAAATTCAGATGAAAATTAAGCAAAAACTTCAACTGAGCTGCAGGGAGTTGGCACAGAGCAGAAGTTCAGGCCATGGTGAGTAAATTGTGACAGGAGCAGGAAAGTCTGAAACTACCTGAGGTTAAGAGGGTTATTTTTCTAAGGTATCTGCACATGTCATCTAAAGTAAGGATGCATTCAGGGAAAGATTATGTTACGGACTGTTAACTATACGTGAGATATGGTTGGTTTTACATGAAAATACATGAGTTTTGGTTCCTGTGAAACACCACTAAGACAGTTGTAATAAGAAAAGTCAGCTTGCATCGCTCACTGCTGCTCACTGCCTCATAATTGACTGAAACTGACTGCTGTTTTTATTTATTTCGTGGCTCAGTGGGTAGCTCACTTACCACGGTGTTGTGACTTAGCAAGCTGGGGTGTTTTTGACAGCTGTCATTCCAGGAGCAAACATCTGAATGTTACAGGCAATGGCTAGTAATCAAATCCCTGGAAAGCTCTGGAGTCTGGATCACGCAGATTTGCTCTGGACACATAATCTTTTATGTATTGACCCTCAATGTTGAAACCCAAGCCCTACCCCAATTTAACATGCAACTAAACAGTACAGAGGAGGTTATGTTCACTTTCAGGAACATACTGGAACTTTTCTCATACTGTCTGTGTACAAATCAACAAGACCTCCAGCCTAAACAACAGAACGTGTGTGTGTCAGTACCACCCATTATGATGCTCAGGTACATATTGTGGGTTGCATTTGTGGCTACACTTAAAATAGCAAAATAGCATACATCATTTTCAATACACAAATGTTCACTGTTGTACAGAAAGTAAAAGGTGTACTAAAATACAGTTTAAAGGGTAAATAATTGTACATAAATGTCAGAGGTGAGGTAGTTACAGGGTGACATACCAGCCATAATAAACCTTCTCAAACAAGATTCAAAAGCTTCATTTATCCCGTAGGAAATTACTGTGCAACAGTTGCAGTACAGGAAGGAAGAAATAAATAAACACAACAAGTGCAAAATACAGTAAGAGTAAAGCTAAAATACGCTGTAAATGTTTTAAAAGTGAAACATGTTTAAAGTGACCAAATGTGTAAAGTGACCCAGTGTTTAAACTGACCCAGTGCTAAATTAAATTAAAGAAAATTAAAGAAGAACACAATCAAACATGTAATCTAAAAGTGAGGAGAAATTAACAACCTTTGCAGTCAAAGTGACCTTATGTTAGCATGTAGCTACGTATAGTCGTGTATGTAAATTTTAAACACAGACCACCATAAATAAAATCTGTCA
Organism: Hypoplectrus providencianus; assembly: GCA_028566105.1. NCBI lineage: Eukaryota > Metazoa > Chordata > Actinopteri > Perciformes > Serranidae > Hypoplectrus > Hypoplectrus providencianus. Next base: position 21,311,445 of record JAOWBC010000115.1, read on the forward strand.
CAACTTGACTCAAGTCAGTAAAAACTGTTGGCTATCCTTTGGCTGTGTTAATATAAACAAGTGACATTGTGAAATTATGTAAACTAATCAATCATATGCCATATCCAAAAAACATTGGAGTTAAAGTATACAGTCCACAAAACAGTGAGGGGATGTACTTGTTTACTTTCTACAACCGAATAAGGAGTAATACACTCACTGGCCACTTTATTAGGTAGATAGGTGCACCTAATCAAGTGGTGGTATGGTCTTCATTCACTTAAAGGTTTAACATCTTATGCGTTCAGACATGCTCTTCTGCAGACCTTGGTTATTTGAGTTACTGTTGAACCAATCTGGCCATTCTCCTCTGACCTCTGGCATCAATAAGGAATTTTGACACACTGCATATTTTCTCTTTTTCAAACCATTCTCTGAAAACCCTAGAGAAAAGAAATTATTGTAAAATACTCCAGACCAACGACCAAGCCGCATTCAAAGTCACTTAAATCACATGTTGATACTGGCTACTGGTTGCTGCCATGGGATTGGCTAATTAGGTTTCCACGTTAACGAGCAGTTGAACAGGTGTACATTATACGTAGGTTGGTGTATATTTCTAAAGCAAGTGAATGTAGTAACGCTCAGAAAGATCTTGCACATCAAAAAAAAATAAGCCCAAAATAAAAGTGCCAGCTTCATTCTTTGTAACAGAGAACCAGGGCTTTGTGATGTAGGAATTAGCCTTTAGTCAGCAGATCTTTCAAAATTAGGTTTGAATGTGACACTGCAGATGAGAAAGTTATTGCTGTGTGCTGCAGTTTTGTCAGAAAGCACTGAATCAGTGGAGCTGGTTTTACATGAGACACAGGCCTGGAACTGCTACACAGTAAGGCTGTTTGTCTTCAGTTCAATGGAAGTCTCTGACATCAACACCACTAACAAGGACAGACAGGCATTGTGTCCATCTTAAACACCAGTCACACATTAGCTTAACTATAGCAGAACATCAGATTATTTCCAATGTGCGACTCACTGTATCTCAGAAAATGTTGTGTTTTCCCCATCATAATTTAGTAATATTATGTATACATACTGTAAGTCCCACTGAGTGTCAGCTGATCACTGATACTTACACTTCTCCGACCAACCAGTGCCTGCAGAGCAAGCAATCGCCATGGTAACCGGAGACTGGTTGAGAGAAATTACCATAAGAAACAGATACTGTGTAAACCCCTGGCTAGGGAAATATTTGGAGAGCTTTTCTTCACAATGAGACACTTGAAGTATTCATGCAGAAAAGCACTTGCAGCCTCAGCATCACCGCTGCTGTTGATCCTGTTACACTGTCATCGTGAAGCTGCCTCCATCATGACTCCTCCTTTGTAATGGCATCACTTTGCGTTGAATGAGTCTGTAGTGAAAATGAAGCACTTGTACCTGACAGGAGATGCTTTTTCACTCTGAGGTATGGTTTGGTTAGCCATGACAGGCCCGGACTTCTGCATAAAAGGCCTAAACTCACTGCTCCTGGCTCCCTGTCTGAGCGGCTGGTTGTAGGATTCAGGATATAGGGTCTTTATATTAAACATAAGCTGTAAAATCTTTTGGATAGTGAGGTGGTCATTCTTATTTCCCAGACAGCCAATGGGTTTGCACAGTGATATGCAATGCAGCTCCTTTATTACAGTCATTTCACCTCCAATAATATTGAAATGTGCTCTAGCAGCTTTAGGAACTTTCTATGTAACTGCTCTACCCTAACTGAGAATTTTATAAGCAATAGAAAAAGATGATAGATTGACAACATTAGATGAATCAGTGCAAAATAAGTCAAAATGTGCATTTACATTAACCATTTTTTTTCTTACACCGGTATAGTTCTTGTGTCATGTAGGTTGATTGCTTTTATTTGGAAGCCATTGTGAAATAAAAACTATGGAAGAGTTGGCTTCATTGTATATTAATAGAGTTGTCAGATGTATAGGTGCCATCATGCTTGTATGTGGTAATTCAGTCCAGAGCTTCCCTGGAAACATATCAACAGGATTCATCCATTCTGCAGGGAATGGCAGCTGGGAACTAGCTGAGCTCAGTCTCATTAAAAATTCAGCTCCAGAGGTAATTTTCAACTTGTGCTGATATTTTGTGAAACCAAAATTCTCAGTTGTCTGCATGTATTTTAGCTTACACAGTTTAAACTCAAGAATGCTTGTTAGAGCAAAGATACACCTGGAAGAAGACAGAAAAAGTGAGAAAAACCAAGACTTGACTGGCCATCTTGGTCACCAGGCAAACGCCCAGTGGGCAGCCGGGTCGTTTGGGCCTACCAACTTTGAATAAATCATTTTAAAACATAGTTTCAAATGTATTCATTGCCCAATGAGCAATAAAACAGACAGAGGGAGGGACAAGAGCTTGACCCATCTGCTGTCAATAAATCAATCAGCCAGTAACATCACAGCTTGACATGGCTGTTACGTTTTTTTCGGTAGACTCATTGGCCAATGACGGGCTGAGGCAGGGATGCGGGCCAAAGCCCTGTCCTCCTTGTGCCAATCAGCTTTCGATTAATTAATCAATCAGTCGCGGTAATGACAGAAACTGAAAATGTAGAAGAAAATGCAAAGAATGGAGGGAAATGACAAGAAAAACAAACAACTAGCCCCTCAGGAAAATACTGTCAAATGCGCAAAACTTACTGAAAAGTTTAGTGCTGATGACGACAGGGGTGACTTTTATACTGATAAAAGAGACGGGGTCCTCCCAACATGCATTGAGAAGCAATTAATGTCCTTTCTGCCTGGCTCAAATATCATGAAGTCAGGTTGATAATTTACTTTGTTAGCTTGAAACCTTTGAACACAGCATGTGTAGTTTGGTAAGTTTCTTCTGCGTCCAATAGATGCATACTGATGACACAGTCAGTTTGGCAAATCTGGACATTTAATGGAGTTTAACAGTTACGCACAGGCCCACTAATTAATTGGTTGAGGTTCACACAGTCGACTTGCTGTTGTTACTGTCCAGTTACACAACCAGTTTAACATTCTAGTGCCTTCTCATAGTTTCATGTTGGTCAGTGCTGTTGGTATTGTGAAGCTAGTTTGCTCGTATCTGTACCGGCATGATAAGTTGTTGATAGATTTGGAGGTGATAAAGGGACTAGCTTTTAGACAGTGAAGGTTATTTTATCAGTGCGACAATGTTAAATGTGCTGGAAGGCCATTTCTGTCTCTGCAGTGCAATTTATCCCACCAAAGGTATGTTTTTGAATATGTAAGCATTTACTTCCTGAGTATAGGAAGAACTCCAGTTTTCAGTGAGCAGTGGTGTGTCTACTGTTCTGTATATGTGTGTGTTGGCTGCAGGCCTATGGGCTCGCTTTGTTGTGCTGCATTTAATTGCTATTATATTAAAGAGTGAAAGTTATTCATGACTTCCTGTGTTTTGATTTATACTCTGGGATGAAGGCCATCTTATGTAGCCTGCATAAAGTGAAGTGTGCCGTGATACGGTATAGTATATCTACATCGTTGGGGGAGCTCAAAGATGGCTTGTGTTTAATCAGTCGAGGTGGGCCGATGGGAACAAAAAGGCCAGGGCCAATTTTTTTTTTCCAGTGCAGCCCTGCATGACAGCCATGAGTTTAGTTGACGCTGATACACTTCATTGTGTTAATGTCATTGAATTTAACATGAACAGATATATTAGGAAAAAAGCTAATAAAAATATGTGCAAGCCACAATGTGTGCCTGAGCTTTTTTTTTTTTTTTTATCTGTCACATGGCAGTTCACAGGGTAGGATCTATGTTCAAGACACCGAGGTGAGCAGCTCAGAGAAGCAGGCACAAATAGTCAGGGATGGGAAAAACCAGGTAGCATGCATGAGGCCAGCTACAGGCAACCAGTCTGCAGTAGATGGGTGAAGAAACAATCTGGCAGTGACTGTGTGAGTGGGTGGAGCTTATATGTCTGAGGGATGATTGGCAGGATGCAGGACAGGTGTGTGATTACTGATGAGGCACAGGTGTGTTGCCCCAACACCCCCCCCCAAACAGATTCAAATGTGATTGGTTCACACACACCCCACACTTTTCTCTCTCTCTGTTTTTTTTGTTTTTTTTAACTTTTATAAATTTTTCCCTTTTCTTCTATTTTTTCTTTCTTCTCATTTACTTATTTATGTATTTTTTATGCTTAATTTGGTCAGTTTGATAATTTTGTACAGACTATACAGTATGTAAATGTTGTGTGTTCTGTTTGTTTTTTGGTATTTATGGCCATTGTGTTTGGAAGTATGAAAGTCTTTGGGTGTATACAAACTTTTCTCGAAAGTACATGCCTGTGTTGTTTTTTGTGTACAAATCAATAAAAATATGAAACGAAGAAAGGGAACTTCGTTGCAAAAAATAAAAAAAATGTGATTGGTCAATCCTGCTTGGACCTCATGTTAACTATACACATAATCCAGAATGCTTCCAACACCAAAGTCTTGTCCTGAGTTACCTACAGACTGTACAATCTTTTGCAGATATCTTTTCATAGAGACAAGAAGTATATAGGTTTTTTTCTGCTATTTTCAATAGATCGTGTCTAACTGCTTAGTCCTTGGTGGATTGTGAGTTTGATACTATATCATTTTTCAGGGTTAAACCATAGTATGTTATAAATGAAGAGAAAGTTTGCAGAAGGATTTTTTTCCAGTGTATTAATTCTACCGACACCCCTCAGTTCAAACATTGGTCTTCATTTTGTATAAGAAGGCCACCAAGTATGACACCAGTGAAATAATATCCTTTAGGCTTCCAAATGATAGCAAGACAAATGCATGTCCCATGATTCAACATGACTGATAATGATCTGACTTACACCACCAAAGAACAAGACAAATGTATGTGCCCAAACCCCAGCGCCAGAAAATGGCATTTGCTCTTTGCAGAAAACATCTGGCTGAGACAAGGAAAGGTCACTTGAAAAAAGCTAATTCCATACTTGAAAGGAGGATGTCTTACATGCAAAGATTTTGTCATTAGGGGGACAAAACTGTGAGAAATGCTTTAAGCATGGCAAACAAAGCTGCTCAGAAGATTAATGAAGATGACATGAGCACAAGACCAAAAATGGAAAAAGACCCAGAGCACGGCGGATTCAGAAAAAGAGGGAGGTGTGTTAGAGTCTTCACGACACAGCAGAGAACAAAGAAGTCATTTCATGCTCCGACCACGCTGTCAGGATCCAGAACCAGAGAAACAACCTGGCTGCAAACCATTCAAGATGTCTCAGGGTCAAGTTTCCTGTCATTGCTAAAATTAGACCTTCGGCTTCTCTGTCAAGCAACGTAGATCACCTCCAGGGACTTCCTCCCGTCATCCTAACTTATGGATCCATGTTGGGGGCAGCAGCCGCAGCAGCAGAGACGCTCTCAGCTCCTGTGCTGGTGTTCATCCCAGCGGAACCAGACTTTGATGAGGACATGAGCAAGGAGCAGGGGTATTTCATTTTTAACAGCGTTCTATACCTGCAGAAAAAAACACACTTGTTTATGGGCACAGGTATAAAATACCCTCCTTGAATGGTATTTAACCTTCTAAAATGATGATAAAAAGTTAACCAAATGGCATTAATAGTCTCAAGCTCAGGGGGACAAAAAACACCTCCCCCAACTCCCATGTGGGGGACAAAGTGTACAGAGTGCTATTGATAAAATGCAAATTTCTGACACTGACTGATGTGAAATGTAGTTCAGTTAGACAACATCTATGGAACAGGTTGTCTTTAGCGGATGATCTTTTAATTTTGTAGGAAGTGCTCAGACCAGTTTTATATCAAAGGGTGAGATCATCTGACATTTAATGTCGTCTACAGAGAACTTTTAAAGTCATTCATGACTTTCAGATAAGGAAAGACATGACTGACTTTGAGTTTTGACTCCTTTCAATCCCAGGGAGGCTTGAAGTGACACAGTTCACTGTGTTAGCCTCACTACTGCTGGAGCAGTACAGTGTTAGCACTAATTTAGGCATTAGGCACAAATTCTTCTTGTGGTTCTAGAAACTTGGTGACATGGTGAGCCGTCACGTGGCTCGTTGTGAAACTGATAGTGAGCAAACACACACATAACTAGCTAGCATGCTTGGGTCATGGGTCGATGCTAGAATGTCAAACAAGACAGTTATTTGCATGCTGTTGCCATGTGACACATTAACAAATATAAATGCAGCACTATATTTATATTCTCCTTTAGGATATGAGTCAATGTTTTAAATAAGAAGACAAAACCCTGACCCAATCCCTGTTTTTGCTAGCTAGCTAGCATCAATGTGTTATGTACTGACTTTGTAATTATTTAAATAGTGCATGCATTTTCATCAGTGTTTGGTGGTTACAGGAAGCTTGAAAATCGAGGTTATTGTTGTTCCAGCTGTAATTATTTGAGACTGATATATTAACCTTCTATCTGATGTCAGCATATAGGCACTTGGTTTACTGAACATATCTGTGTACAGGCTGGTTGCCCCAACTTTTTGCTAACAAAGAGGGTGGCAGCTGTACAACATTCCACACTTTACTTCCTGGTTTTTATGACTGCAACATCTAGGTACTCACAGTGCACTGCATTTTTACATATCAGTGTTTACACCCCTAATGCACTCAAACCTGCAAGTGTCAGTACAGAAGTTGAAAAGAGGAAACTGAGCATTTGTCGACACTTTAGCTGTATGCCAGTTACTTTAAAGAACTAAATTCAATGGGTACAGTCTCGCATATACCAAACTCATTAAGCTTTTCTCTAAATTTACTTCATTCTCTATAGCCTCCTGATCTCCTTTGTATATGTTCTGCTTTGCTGTTTATTCTCATTTGTGTTTTCTAGTCAGTATTGTACCCCATTTAATTAAATGAAGACTCACTGTAGAAGGGGAGAGAAGCTTAGAGAGACTCTTTAGTTAACTGAACAGTTTACAGTTTATTCAAAAGATGTGTATCGTTGATTCCAGATTCATGACTGGGTGCCTATCATTCCTGTTTTATTGAACTATTTATGCTCAGAAAGAAAGGGTCAAATAAAAGTCGATGGTGCTGCACAGCTAAACAAAACAAAAGCTTCATGCATTTTGGACTATCTTTGTCTGTCAAAGGTCAGGGTCATTAAGACAGCTTACTATCATTCAAACAAAGTGTATTGCCATGTTTAATTCAATGTGAAAAATAACTTTCCATTTATTATTGTCTCTCATTTGTTGCTGTTTCAAATGCTAGTTTGATCAGGATGCTAGCTGACCAAGATAGGAGACATGAAAAAATAGCTCTTGGTTTTTGTCCATAGATACACATCCCAGCACTCACCTATGAACAGCTTTTGGTAGTGACTGAAAAATATGATTATAGAGATAGGGTGGAATTGGAATTGCCAGACCAAGCTGGGATTGCTTTGTAGGGAGCACGGGCAGCTGGCCAATCCTTGCACTTAATGCTACGCAGAATGACTGTTGCCAAGAAGGGGAGGTGGATGGTTAAACAAATAGGAATTCCACACAATAAACTGCTGTTCATGTCAGTTTAAGACCAAAAATCTGAAATACTTCTGTTCATACATTTGTGAAGCTACATCAAATTTAACCCTCAATACACCACGTGGCAGTTTTTAATCAGTTTAAATTTTTACATTTGGTTATGCGGATGACAAGGTAAATATTTAGCTAAGTCTGTCTAGCTCAGGGGCGTATCTAATGGGGGCAAGGGGGGGCATGCTGTCAATTTTTTTTTTTTTTTTTTTTTTAAAAAAAATATTAAAAAAAAAAAAAATCACCCTTAAGGGAGCAAAAAAACGTCTCTGCACATTTTTTTTTTCCATCTAACTTTTCTTATGCAAATTTTCATAATGTGTATTTATTTGTTGATGGAAATGCAGTTACTTGCTCCCTTTTTGACATTTGTGTGAAAATGTGTCATAACCAGAATATGAATTTGGACATCACAGCTGCAAACATGTTCTATGAGGTCACAGTGACATTGGACCACCAAAATCAAATCAGTTCAACCTTGACTCAGTGGATATTTGTGGCAAACTAGAAAGAAATCCTCTCAGGGCATTCCTGAGATATAGCACTCAGGAGAAGGGGATGTACTGTCAATTTCAAAACATAATACCACATCTGTCGCCAGAGTGGAGACACAAAAATCCCCAGTGGACGTGCGAGTTAAGAGACACGGCATGAGACCAAACGATGTGTTTGTGTGTGCACATGTACCTCCAGAAGGCAGCGTAGATTAGCAGCAGGATGAGCAGAGCTGTGCAGGAAACCCCACAGCCAACCATGAGGGGCACAGAGGGCATGCTGGTAGGACCCATGTCCTGAGGAGAGCGAGAAGGAGGGGAGAGGAGGGACAGAGAGGGAAAATGATAGTTTTTTATTGTTGCAAGACATACCATAGAACTGGCCTGATGAACACAGACATATAATAAAGCAAAGGACTAGATTTCCCACGTGGCATCCCTGTGTCATGGTGTTTTACATGGATGACACCGTTTGGCTTTTCTAAGAAAATCCTCAATAGACTTTTGACCCTCCTCTTTTCTCTGCATGCATTTTAAAATGTATACACATTATGCCTACAGTTGAAGACGGTCAAAATTATGAGAAAAAAAAAAACATGTATTCCCCAATTCCAAAAAAATAGTGTTAAAACTCTAGTGTCATCAGTATAAAGTGTGGAACTGCACTACAGACATATATTGAGAAAATGTTCCAGATGACACTGAAGGCACCCAGGGGTTCTGAGTATATGGGAACATTTTCTGTTTCAGAACTGAGACCGCAACAACAGAATATGGCTCATTTGGGTATAAAAAGGAAAAACAAACATTTTGTGACTCCATAAAATCACTCTCCTATTCATTGTCTATGGAGCAGCTCCAGACTTTTATGATATCAAAAGTTTCAGACTTTTCTGGTAAACATCAACAGCAAAATAAAATTACTTAAAACGAAATGCAAACAACAATGAAGCTAATTGCAAATAGGCAGACTTTCATCCAATATCAAATTTAATATCAAATGTCATTAAAAGGGCGATCTTTGTAGAAATGATAAATACGGATGGATGGATGGATGGATGGATGGATGGATGGATGGATGGATGGATGGATGGATCCATAGACAGACGGACGGCTA
>JAOWBC010000115.1:21432833-21444095 GCA_028566105.1 Hypoplectrus providencianus
CCTTGATTAGACATCACAACCAGAAGCAATACAGTTACAATGAGGAACAGGTATCAGTGATGACAGGGTCGTGACGGCCTGCCCCTGGTGACTGGCGCGGCCCACACAGAATTAAACGACTAGCACACACTGCCCACACATATATTGGACAGTGCCCTAGTCTTTCTTAAACTATGTGCTGGGACATACAATAATTCACACTCCTACCTCTGCTGGTGTTCCCACATGACACTAGTGGCGATGAATAATGAGGCTGCACAGGACCCATGGGATGGGATTACATTTTTCATTTTGGTCCAGAACAGAAGTTTTAGGACCTCTGAATTATGCAGCAGATGCTGTACTGTTTATCAGAAGCCTCAGATATAGAGGTTATCTCAGAGGATGGAGTGTTCCGAACAAAGAGCTGTATCCAGATCCGACATCAAACATTTTTTTTCCTAATCATAAAAAAAAAAAAGGATTGAATGCTTTGTAGCCCATATGAGCACAATGGGAAAAAACACCTATTTGCCTGGCCACATGAAACTAGAACAAAGCAAATAAGAAATGTCTTCACAAAATACCAATGTAATGAAGGCAGAATGGGATGTTTACCAGTGGCGACTGGTATGGCCCCACACGCTTAGTAAGAGTATACCAAACACTGCTTGGGCCCAAAAACTATTTGATATGGAACACATTGATCACAGTCAAAGCTAGGATTTATCACTGTGTTATTACTGCAGTGCGAGGGGGGATAAAGAGGTTCGAAAATATACCATCTGTAGACCCATGGACTCTTATCTGTTGTAAAACTGGTGTGAATGTGTGAATTTGTCAAAGCAGTTGACACTTGCCTGGGGTGGGACACTGCAAAGCATCTTTGTTTAGGTTAAAGTGCTATGAATAACACAACGGTGTATACTTCTAGGGGAGTTCAGAAAGTCTTGAAGGGAATTGTTTAGCTTCTAAAGCTCATGATTACTGGGGATATAAAGGTACACACAATGTTTTTTTCCTTTTCAATGCCTTGATGTGGACATCCTTGGACGATCTTCCCTCATTCAGGTTTCAATATGAGGAGTAATTTTGGCAAACAAGCACTGGCAGATTTTCAAGGCCATCCTTTGACCACTGACCTCAAGCTCTGAATGAAAATGGGACACCTGATTAGGGTGGATGTAGTTGCAACATGTGGTTGTGATGTATCTGCCACTCAACTGTGCTTGAAATTCCACCACATTGAAGCATTTTAGAGGTAACCCTGAAGGGACTATCTGCTTCACTCTTTAGGAATAAAGCCAAAATACCAACACAGCTCTTTAAAAGGAGTAAGTAAGTAAGTGCATCCTGCGGCCACCATGTCTTTCCACCACAGTTACTGAAAAAAGTGATCCAGGATGTCATACAACGAAAGCCAACACTGCCATCTGCTTAAAAAGTTTGAATAATCTGCTTGAACACCCTAATAATTTTAATATGTTATGTCTCATTTGTTTGACCTGGCTAAGACTGCTGTGTAAAAAAAACATATTGCCAGAAGCAGTAACTTCCTACAGTCCTGCCTATTTTGTTTACCCCTCTGCCTTGTACTGTAACCAAGATATCTCCCTCACCCTGTGCATGCTGCATTAGCTGTGCACAGATATTGTAGAGAAAAAAATGGATTTTGCAACATCATCCGATATCAATGCAGAGCTGGGACTGTAACAACATAATAATGAGGTTCAGCCTATGTGAAACAAAAGATAACTGCTGTTCAGGGGACACTTGTTTCAATTTCCTGCATCCTCTGTTCTATGATGATTTCTTACCAGTGGTCACCAAACTGCCAATTGGCTAGCCAGGGTCAATCTCTTCCTGCTTAGACACCGTTCTATGTTTCAGGCCCATGTTGGTATTTTGGCTAAGATTTAATTGAATTGCTGCTTTAACAACATAACCAGTGGGATTAACACAAATGTACTTTTTATGACTAGATGTGAGACTGTGATGTAATTTCCCCGCTCTTTCCTCTATCCATGCTTGCTCAACAGTGCCATAAGCTAGGGGAAAATTAAGCTTCTATATTTAAATGAAAAGACACAGCCCAGCTCAACGTGATTATTATATATTATTAACCTTCTCTGTGATTGATCATCATTCTATAGGTCAAGCAAAGAAACTGTATGATTAAACTCTGGCTTAGCAGCTGTGTGGGCGAGTGCTGAATGAGCATAAACATGACAGTTTTAGAACGAACTCACTTGCCTGTATAGGCTGCCAGACGGCCTGTGGCTCTCCACCTGCCTGCTCACCACTTATTGAAGATGAATGAGTTCTGGGCGGCCATTACTTACCTTGTGAAATGGCCTTAAAAGGGATGGCATAGCCCTTGTCAGCGCAAATGTGACCAAAACACCATAAAGTCAGACTCATTTAAAAACAGATCCATTATGTGTAAGAAGGTGTCAGCTCATGATACACTTTAGATCCAACAGTAAATAAAAAAAGCTCTGCATATAATGAAAGGCTCACTTTTGAAGGTGTAACAAAGTAAAACTGTAGGGGTACGACCGATTTTATATAAGGTTGTAGAAACAAAGAACAAATAACCTAATTTTCTTGGAATAAAAAATATCTAATATAAGTTTTTACTAAACTAACTGTGAGACTGAAAATTGCATCACGAGGCACACCGAAAAATACAATATATTCATCTGAAAAGAAGTGCATTACTGCAGAAGAAAATGGAAACTCTCCTGTACAAGTACATCCACTTTTTCCTTAGGCCCAGGACTTAAATATGGGCTACTGTGTTTTAGTAACATTTTACCACTGGCTGGATTTCTGTAGGACGGGTCTTTCTAAATCTGAGCCTTTTATTTAAAAATGGAAATGTACTTAAGCCCAATTTACAAGTGGAAAGTCACGTTCCCCTGAACCAGGCAAATCTCTGCTACATAATTGGCTTCTCATTCTTATTCACATCAAGTGTTGGCTGCATGTGTCCAGTGTTTGGTCGCAGAGGCCTAGAATCACAGCTTTCCATAGAAATTTAGACAAGGTTGGAGTGCTGATACAGTGTGTGCTCTTGGAATGAGAATTCGTCCACCTGTGTTTCCACATTGGTCGATGTTGTTTCAGAGCAATTTGGCAAGTGGGATCACTGAACACCTCTATCACTGGACTCATTGTAACACCATGGTTGGCCCATTAGCCCACATATGGCCTTGCTGGCATTGCCCTGATAGCCCATCAGTGTTTTAGCCAGATCAATTAACAGCCAACTGTTCCTTTAGAGTATTCCTTTGACACGGAATAAGAAACCCAGTTTGTGCTAACTGTTCTTTCAGTCCCATTGATTGTAAAACTTGTAGAGTACTAATTGTATAAATACATTAACAGATTTGCTGATGAACTGTGCTTTGGCAGTCTCAATTGTGGTATCATCATTTATTGGGTAAACAACTGTCAGAGGAGCTTTATTCTATTTGCCTGGATGGGGATGGATATGTGTGCAGATAAGCATGGCACTTGGATCTGTTAAAGTATTTACCTAGAATAAAATATCTAGCTTGTCCATGTCTATTAGACTGTAAGGATGCTTGTGATGGCTGTAAGTGACCCTATACAGCAGTAAATGACCAGCTGTTTGTTTGGTGATTGATTTCCTTTAAAATGTGAAGGGCCCTCAGCTTTGGCTAATTCTACTCATTAATGGTTGTTATCGTCAACTTAGCTGTGGCTGTAGCTGAAGGCAGAATTGACTACACGGCTGATTAGTGGACACCACTGATCAACACTATGGCAACTCCTGTTTGTCTTTAATTGCAGTATCAGAGGCAGTTCAAATATTAGGCTATTTGAGTGACAACATCACGGAGCCCCTTAAACAATGCTAGATGAGCTATATTAATAGGAATTTCAAGCGCCTCCAAAATCAATCAACCCCAAATCAACTTTCAAACTGACATGAAATATGCCATTATCTACCAGCATTGCAATAACAAAGCAAATAATTGCACAAAATCAATCAGCACATTCATCTATGGATGGAAAGCTAACCCCTTGACTCCAATATCATTCTGATTTCATACTGTGATAACTGCCTAGTCAGAGGATACTCAGTTATATTTCTCTATGGAACATCTCCATACAGCTAGAATCTGTATATTCACTCTCTCAAACAGCTGTGTATTCACAAAAGCTACCATAAGCTCATTAATGGATGTGTTCCCTGGCAATGTGGTGTCTATTTGTGGCACTGAATATGTTCGAAATTAGCTTGTCCAGAATTATATGTTTGGGTCCAGCCAATATCACAACGACATTGTGGTTAGTTAGTGTTTTCGGTCAAAGACCTTTTGTCTGTGTTATAGCCGGAGTAATCATTACAGCTATATTTGGACCAGGACTAATTGCATGGCTACCCTATTAGCCTACGTGGGCAGACTGGAAAACATCTGATGGCCCCACAAGGGAACTGTTACTCGCTCAATCATGCGCCAACTGTTTGCATTTGTAAAGATTTTACTCAGCTGTGGTTGGTTCCGCTAAGAGCTTGTTAACATTGTTTGTGAGCTCACTGTCTGCTGTGTGGATGCACGCAGCAGTGATTATATTTAGCATCATTAATTGGCAGTGATGATACTGCTATGTATGTCGTGACATTTGAGTTTTGGTTCATTATCTCTCTTCTGTGAGCCTGAGCACTGGGACAGAAGTTAAGAAATGAATCTTTTCTGGCAGTATGTATGCAGGTGGTACCTTATTCAGTCAGCTTGAAGGAAGTTGGCAAAACTTGCTGGTTTACATGAAAAATTGGCTGCTATATATGTCATGACATGACATTGAATTTCACTTCATTATCTCTCTTCTGAGAGCTTGTCTTCTGGGTCACAAGTTTAGAAATGTTGCTTTCCTGGCAGTAAGAATTCTGAAGTCAACTTATTCAGCCAACTTCAGGGTAGCTGGCCAACACTGCTAGCATATGTGGAGAGTTTAAATGAGCCATGAAAACAACAGCAACATTGTACCAAGCTTATTGAATATAAAAACATGCCTTACATGTTTTACTTTTTAAATCTGTATTAAAATCCAATATATTGTGCCCATGTGACATCAGTGAAAGGAAATGATAGCATATCAGTGGTACATTGTATAGCACATGTTGAAACATAGCTATTTATGTCGAGGTTTGGATTGGACAGCTGACCAAATCCACTAAATTCTCAATTTAATATTGGTATCAAGCAACACAAAGACAAATATTTGACTCTTAAGCTTTTCTGCTGGTGTATACAACCTTCATTGTCACCAGCTGTCAAAACCATTGGAGCTGCTGTGGTAAAGGAATGGTACCCTGGTCCAATCAACCCACCCCCTCCATCCTCTGTATTTTGAGATGCCAAGATGCTAAAGCTAATTGTAACTTCACAATTGAGTAATGATACTGTGTATATGTCCCTGTTAATTCTTCCAGATAAAGAAAACTTATTTAGTGCAGGTTTGAGCTTTAAGCTCAAATTAAGCATTAATGCTTTTAAGTGACATATTTGAAAGCTATGATTACTATGATTAATATTTTTCTTTTATTTTTTTGCCATTTATTTTTTCAAAGAAACTAACCCTCATATTATTTGGCCACTTGCCATGATTACCATTACTTCAGGAGAGCAGACTGTTAATTTAAATGGATATATGGTTTAAAGTAAACCCCATGTATATTCCAAACATAGCCTCAGGTACGCCTATATTGCTGCCTTGATACGGTCTAATGTGAGTTTCCCATCCCCCACAGTCCTTTCTGCTGCCGCTGGCAGGATATCAACTGAAGCCCAGCTTACTCTGTGTGGACCTATTTGGAAGAGATTAAACAAGCTAGCAACTAATAAAGGAGATGTTGCAGTATGCATATAGGAACTGTATGTGGCTGCTTGATTATGTAGAGAGCAGCTTGTGTAATTATCAGACTGGAGAAAATGAAATAAGGAGGAGGAAGGAGGAGGAGTGGAGTAGGGATAAGAGGAAAAACCTGGGAGATGGGAGAATAATTCTGCCATGGAATGAGAGAGGAAATAAAGGATGAATCACACATATAGCGAGGTTTGGAAGTCTAATGTGGGGTTTTATGGAAAAAGGATCTTATCAAGTGAAAAGCACGATCCGATTTCTTTTTGGAGTTGGTAATTACTTACAAAATGTGTCAGGGCTTACCTCCGACTCCTGTAAATTTGAAAAACTACACAACTTTAGTGTATGTGTGTCTGAGCCCAAATACTTATCCCTGATACGCATTCACTGATGCATTCTTAATTCAAGGTTTCAAAAAAGAAAAAAAAAAGATTTCAAGAATTAAAGGATTAGAAGTATTACAAATTAGGCTAATAACTTGGTAATACATCCCTGTCCTAAAATAAAAAAAAGTTAAAATGACAACTGTACGTGCTTATGAAAGTGTTGTTGAGACAGAGCTGATAATCAGAATTAGTGATTTTTAAAATCCATTATGTCTCAGGGTGCAGTAAGTACTTTAAATACGATCTCCTATGCTATCACCTATACATTTATTCAGTGCATAACTGATGGATATCAGACTCTTTCCCTGGTTCCTAATACCAGTTTTAGGCAGGTAATCAGTAACTTGAAACTGATTGCATTTTTAAGCTCACAGCCGACTAGTTTTTCATTAATTATTAAAGCTCTACTCCAGTACCTGTCAACCAAGATCCAGAGGATTAATGAAGAAGGCAGTAACATGCCAGCCACTGAGACGCTCAGGTTTTTATTTGGGGAGGGGGTACGAGTCTGTGGTTGCTCCTCTGCTTTAGTCTTACTTGACCCTATAACCTGCATGATCATAAGGATAAAAGTCTATAAATGGGGTAGAATGTTAAAGATACAGAACAGATTCTTCCAATGGCAAACATTTGATATACACAGTGTTAATGTGTATTTTCCCAAAATCCTGCCATTAAAATTATATTTTTTTTGTTTGATGACATTGTAAATCATACTTTTATCACTGTTTTGATGCTTTCCCAAATTTCCGGAATTTCGACAAATCTAAAGTGAAGATGGCATTATTGCTTACTATACAAAATAGAATCTTTGTGAGTCTTTACTGAAGTTATTGGTGGATTCCTAACTGACAATAGTGTCCTTAAGAAATAGGTGAAATACTTTAGATCAGAAGGCTGTGAAATGGGCTGCTATATCAACATTTATTACTTGGTGCATGGACTTCCTCCCAGGAAACCAGGATTTGTGTCATGTGACAAAGTATTATAAATGGTTGATAACAGCCTGCTGCACATGCTAGTAGGCGCTAGAGCAGGCACTTTCTGAAACACAAGTATGTGGCTGATAACCACTGATAATAGACATTTAATTGGCTGAAAATATGCAAAAGCTGGTGGTGGTGTTTTGTGCCGTATTCCAATAAAAACCAAACGCAGCATATCCAAACAGTCCCTGCTACTAAAAAGGAACATAGATTTTTATGCTGAGTGAAAGTGCATTTCTCAGATGTTTTAAATTTTAATAAGTTAAAACAAATTAAGTCAGTCTGGGACTACACAAAGCAGCTCTGGGACTGAGACAACAGCAAAAGGATTGAGTGTTCATACACATTATAATTCTTATGAATTGTTAGGTTTTCTCCTGGTAAAGTCTTGTTAATTTTGAGCCTGCAGTGACATATTGTAATATACTACCAGTGCATAAGACTCAGGTCCATAGAGGTCTTCTCAAAACAGCATATTGTGATTTCCTCATACCAACAGCGGGTGGGGTTGTGTGAGGTGGGATAATATGACTTTCAGCAGAGCGAGCTGCTGACAGGCCGTAGTTTTCTTAATTATCAGCTGCTAAAGACGTTAACAGAAGTATTGATGGGCCTTAATTGACCATATGGCTGTTGTTTGTGTAGCTGGAGATTGACCAGAGAATACACTGATAAGACAAACACACATGGACGGAACATGTGCTGCACACACGCTCACACCGAGCCAGCACAGCATATAATTAGTCTGGGTTTCAGTTTCCAGCCACAGCCCATCAGAGTGTGCCTGCCTACATTATCGGCACAATGCTGACATCATTGCTGGCTCTGCTGCTTCGCAATCCTGTTGTGCTTGTTGTGTTTGTATGTATTCATGCACTTGTGTATGGATACATACACGGCTGGGCTTTTGCACCACTTGTTGGTTCAGACACAGAATCATTTTTTTTCTTTCTTTTTTTTTTTTTCAGATACCCGTCATGCCCCTCTCGATTGTCGAGTTCTTAAAATTGAAGATCACTTGATTTAAACCTTCATCTTTATCTTACTGCATTGTTGTCATGTGTTTGAGGTGAGCTCAGTGGGTGGAGCTGTAACTTTTTAAATGTCTATGCAGGTTTTTAGAAGGCGATCAACTATTTCTTGCTTCTATCATTGAGTTTTATCTCCTTTTTTTGGTTTGTCAACAAGCCACTTTGAAAAGTCTTCACTTGAAGAAAACTCACTGGAATTAAGATCAGTTAAAGTGGTTTAATTTGAAAAAGACAGATTGCTGAGGTCCGTATAGAGACACTGAGTGCCATTACATCAGGCCGAGAGTGTCTCTGTTTGCTTCAGTAAGTAGGAAAACTTGGGAAATCTATCTCTGAATATTTACAGTCAAACTGTCTTCTCGCACTGACAGATAATGTTACTGGTTTCAATATTTATAATTATGAGACTTGTTTGAACAAATATACCAGAGCATAAACCTGTTTTATTATTCCATTCATTCACCGGATGACTTGTTGAAGGTCATATTGGCATTTCCGAATTGAAATTTCTTAAACAAGCTTGGCGTAGGCACTTGGCAAATATCACTTTCTGCGAAGATAATCATATTACTTTACATGAAAGCTTGAAATACTGCAGCAAAGAGCACACAAAGCAGTCAGACAGTGAAGGGATAGCTTGGGTTGTATGGAGTACTTGGCAGTAGTGTCGGGGATGCAGAGCGATGTTTAGTTGCAGGGCTCTGAAGTTCAGGTGGGTTCCAATCTATAGTTCATGCAAGCTGGCAGGATCGTGAAATGAAAAGGTTTTAAGTCTACAGGAAAAGATCTCCAATTCTACCACAAAACAACGGTTAATGTGCACATCAGAACCAACAGTGTTGGCTACATGCTGCCATCCAATGTACCGAACCATTGTTTTGCATTGGAATGGGTAACCTTTAGGTGTACACATAGTTTTATGGAATAAAACTTACTTTTGGGACCCTGCCAACTTGCTGGAGATATTGGCAAGTAAGCTAATAGCCACTTCCAACGACTAACAACTTCCAAAATCCCACACTATCCTTTCAAGAGCCAAAAAATAGCCTCGATATAAAGAGCGGCATAGATTTAGAGAAAGGGACAAACTCACCACCTCCAGTTCGTCAGACACAAAAGGCTTCATGCTGTGCATTTATATCTAATCAATCATTTTTTGAAAGGTTTTTTAAAAACAGTTAAATCTGGCATCCACTTTGTACCCTGCAGCCAGCGTTTGCTCTTGGCCCTCCTTAATGGAGCCCACATCAAAATGTAGCGCTGAGCTCCTCTCCGTCTCTGCCGTTCTCTCTTTTGTCTCAGCCTCTGGATTCATCTGTCTCTCCGTCTGTCACTCTCCCTTAACCTCCCTGTTTGTCTCTCTTTGACTGCCATTCCGTCGCGTTAGCATCAATCCTCCTCCGCTACATTTCGTCCAGCTCTTCTCTCTGTCACTCTGTGTTTT
Source organism: Hypoplectrus providencianus (assembly GCA_028566105.1). Lineage (NCBI taxonomy): Eukaryota > Metazoa > Chordata > Actinopteri > Perciformes > Serranidae > Hypoplectrus > Hypoplectrus providencianus. The sequence goes on from JAOWBC010000115.1 coordinate 21,442,558, forward strand.
CCCTCCTTTTGGCCTCAGTGCGGGTTGATCCTGAATTACAGGGGGGCAGAGCAGGTGTGCAGCTGGCCGCTCTTGCTGCTGACTCGCATAAACGCTGAGAGGTGAGTAGTGAGTTGCTGGGGTTGAGGAATACAGCTGGCCTCTAATGCTGATGGACCTCCCTCTGGTCTAATGTTTGCCAAGGGCCTGACCAGGTGCTCGGCAGCATATGCACACACACATTCCGCACACATGTCCGCAGCTACAAATGGACGTGAAACACATATGTGTGTCAGATCTAATAAGGATTCGCAGCTGCTGTAATTGCGCTACTCTGATTGTGAGCTGATGAATTCTGCTGTAGGTTCACGTCCTCTGCTGTGGAGAAAAATGGAGGTTGTCATTTTGTCTGACTCGGACAAGAAAAAAAGCTGCAACACTGTTTTATTTCCTGCCTCCTGAACTGGAAGAGGAATTACTTCAACGAGCCAGGAGGCAGGACCGTTTTCACCTTTGGCTCGGTCAGCTCAGCGGCCGGGTGAGAAGTTTAAGGAGCATGTTCTGTTGGGGAAAGAAAGGCTGCATTCTTTCAAGGGCCGTATTCCAGTTTAACATGCTGTCAATCTGTTCGCTCCAAGCTTTCCCCATGTTTCTCATTTCCCCCCCTTTTCCCTTTTTGTGCAAACACGGTACAACAACTCACTCCTTGCTTGCTAAGCGTGGTGAAAGCGATGAGGAAAAAAAATCCAATAAACATAAGCCGCAGCCCCCCCTTGACTCCACTGTCGTCTCTGAGATGTTATTTAAGCACGACACGTGGTCGATTTTTCCATTCCACCTGGATGCCCTTACACCCCTCCTTCTCACCCACTCTCCAGTATGGTTTGAGATGTTCGTGCCTTTTTTTTTTACTTACCTCCCCCCAAGATGAGATAGAGAGAAAGAGAGAGAAGGGTAAATACGCAAAGGGTGTGTGAATAATGCAAGGCGAACATTAAATGTCAGGTCTAAAAATTCACAATTTCCCCCTATTGTCTCGCTGGCATTCGCAGCATGTTTTATGCATTTTATAATTAGCGGGGGAGTCTCAGAGGAGAAGGAGGCCCGGCTGATGTGGGGATCGCTTATTTCTGCGAGAGGTGGCGTTTTTAAGAAGTTACAGAGCGTCATTTGAAAGGCAAATCTCACGGCTCCATGGAGTGGGAAAGCATCGCAGGAATTCATTCTTCTCTGAATCAATATCACTTCCAACATGTATGAGCTGCCTCACACATACGTACTGTGCATATTGTATGAACAGAAAAGGAAGAAAGACGCAGCCACATTACAATTTCATGTCTTATTTTATTTGTAAAGTGGGTTATAGCTGTTGGGATTGGATTTCAATTTTTCTAATATGCAGTCGACAAGGAAAGATAGGCCTTTGATAAGGTAATGATGTATAATAATGTATAACAATGTCTAATATTACTTGTCAAGCTTGATAAATTGTCTTCCTGGGTACATTTGCAGAGACGTGCATTTTTCTTTCTTTCAAAACATAAACATGCTCATTGAAG
>JAOWBC010000115.1:21500271-21510689 GCA_028566105.1 Hypoplectrus providencianus
CCCGGGATTCGAACTCACGACCCTCAGCACCAAGCACTCTTGCTGTAAGGCATGAGTGCTAACCACTGCGCCACCGTGGGGCCCGAATGTTTAAATCAGACAGGATACTTACTCTCTTATAAGAGATATAATTGGCTTTAAAGTAGGACAAAACACCATCACTTGGAGCAAATGTTGCTATAAATCTTCGAATAAAAAATAAAAAAGCAGCATCATCGGTTGACCTACTCACACACTGACCACATAGAAGACTAGACTTTTCCCCGAACAATCCCTCTGATATTCTGTTCGGTTTGCATCCCCAGCCACCTCACTTATCACTGGATGTAGGCAGTGGAGCATCAGCGTGGGAGACAGACCAAAGATGAATGCAGCGGCAGACTGATAGTTAGATTCTATATGTAATTAACAGCCTCGACTAAATGGGCTGAGCCAGTCTGCATACTGATTAGACGGCGGCTCGGCTAATGCACACATCCACAATCCTGTTCTTTTTTTCCACTTTTGTTCTTGTGTTCTCATCTTTTGCTTGCTTGTTTTTATGGCTGCCTCACCAGCCATGGTACCATTCAGCTGTGAAGTATATTTTGCTGTTAAGTAAATAGAGTGTTGCAGAAATAAAACGCAGAATTTAGTTAACATCCACCTCCTCCCTCGTCTTAAAATCGACGGGTGTTTTGAATGGGTTTTTTTTATAAGGTGTCTGGAATAAGGTCTGTGGTTAACGCTTTTTTGTGTCTTGAAACAGGCGACTAAAATGTGGTTAAATGAGACAACAGAGGTTGTCGAGGCCATTAAATGTCATCATCAGCTTAGTGCGAGTGACTCATGAGGCTGTTATGTAGTTCATCTGGAGCAACATTTGCTTTTCAATTCTGGTGATTGCATTCATGCCAAAAAAATCATAAAAGCGGTGCTTAAAAGAATGTGAGAGTACCATAAACTTTAGTTTCCCACAAAAATAATTTCCTGCAGTATTCCAGAATCCATTGAAAAAAAGTTGTTTGGCTTTATGTCAAAGGCACCAGGCTGATATTTAACTGGTCTTCAACAATACTGCAACATTGGGTTGATGAATGAAAAAAGAAGGACCATTATTTATTTATATATTGGGTTAGTAATAAAAGATGTAAACAAATAATAACTTATCTTTATTGTATTTGTTTTTGTCACTTTTTTATAGATGCAGCTTTTCTGAGGATGTACCCGTAATCACTCCCTGGTTCTCTCACTGTGAAATACACAGCAGTTTACTCTATAGTAACCTGAAAATCCAGATTAAATTACGCTTTACAGATTTGGAGCTGAACAATGCTCATTTTTCATTTATATTCTGCATTCCATTGTAGGATTATAAACTGAGCGTAGAGTAAGCTACATGCCATGGAAGGACATGTATTGTTCTGTGGAACAGTATATAGAAGATAAAAATAGACCACGCTCATCATTTGAACACTCAAGTACAACCAATGAGGGTAAATATAGTGCAATCAGGTAAAGCAGGGACGGGAAAATCCTGAGTAATTTCTATCTAATTGTGTGGAAATTAATAAAATACACAAAGATCTAAACGCAGAGGTTGCTCTTTTAGTGTCACTGTGATTCTCTGAATGGCTGCACAGTCTCAGGAGTTCGCCATTCATCTCAATTTTAATAGAGATTAATAGATTAAATTCATAGTAAAAATTATGTATTTTCTAAAAGAAAAACTCATTTTCGACTCGCAAGACACTTTGGGGGTTTGCATATACTTACATTTTACCTTGCAAAATCTAGCAGCAGAAGTAGGAAAGTACAACAACAGTGGCTGACCTGCAACATGGTTTTCTCAGGATTTTACACATTTCACTGATGTGGGAACAGCTGTTCTCATGTTACTACCTGCCAGTTTGGTTAGCTTGTTTATGTTATCGGGTAACATTCAGATCTGACCTCATGTAACATCAGCAAAAGTATTGACACCAGCACCTAGTGGTGACCTGGTTCCTCCTCTGGGGCAGAGCAGCACACCTGCCTCCTATCAGCTAATCACACACCTGTGCCTCATCAGTAATCACACACCTGTCCTGCATCCTGCTAATCAGCCCTCAGCCATGTAAGCTCCACCCACACACACAGTTGTGAAAGACAGCAGAGTGAGCAGAGCTATGCAACCTGGCTCGAAGAGAAAGACAAAGACAGGGTCAAGTTTCAGGCAGGAGATCAGCGAACCAGGAAGTAGGCTGGATGGGGAAGTTGGGGACGGAAGGCAGATTGATCTGGGGAAGGAGCAGGAGAAAGGAAAACCGGTGGGTAGGCAGGAGGTCAGCAACAGGTGACCAATCCAACTAAAAGTGACTGTGTGTGTGTGGGTGGAGCTTTTATGGCTGAGGGGTGATTGGCAGAAAGCGGGACAGGTGTGTGATTAGCTAATGAGGCACAGGTGTGTGATTGACTAATAGGAGACAGGTGTGCTGCTCTGCCCCACAGGAGGAACCAGGTCACCTCTAGGTGGTGGAGACAAGTATTCTGTGTAATGGTTATTAGCATAGCACAGCTAGCATTGACTCAGCTTTTGCTCTTCCATGATAACCTTTCTTACTGCTTTTGCTGAATCTGAGTGTGTGATTATTATTATTATTTTTTATGTCAAAACACCAGAAAGAATGCAGATTGGCCTCTAATATCTGTGGACTAAGAAACACTTTTTTTTTCTTGAAGACACTGACCTTTTAATTCTTAATTTCATGAGAAAAAAAATGATAGTACGTTATCTAAAAGAAAAGAAAAATGGCCAAGCCCTTCCAGTTATTTTTTCCTTATCGGTAACTCACGAGCATGTTATGAAACAGCATCAGAGGAGAGGGAAAAGTTCAACCTACTGTGGCATGTCTTTGTCAAAGGCTCCGTAATTGACTGATGAAAGCGGGCGAAGCAAAAGAAAATGATATATTATCTGCATCACAGCACGACAAACCACAAAACCACAGTGACACAGTTGAGGCCTGCCAAAAAAATGTCAAATGCAGAATGTAATTTCAGTTGGGATAAAATCAGCCCACTGCTCTGGCATGGTGAACTGTTATAATGGAGGCCACCCTTCAGTCATCTGCTCATTGTAAGCACATTAACGAGATTCAATACTTTATGAAACAGAATTAAAAATAAAAGTTGCCCTTTCAATAATCATAGAAAATAAAAAGTTTAAGTGACTTTAAAACGCACTATATTTATTGATTGCTTATTGATCCACAGGAGAGGAGTCTTTGACCATTTTCCTGGACAAGCAGAAGCTGAATAAGAAGTCGGAGGGTAACAGCAACAGCTCGGTGGTGTCTCTGGAGCTGCTCCATCAGCTGGCTGCTTCCTACTTCACAGATCGAGAGAGCACCCTAAGGCGACTGCACCACCTCCAGATTGCCACCTCTGCTATCAAGGTATACACATGCACACAACCACTACTTACAGTACATATCCACATATAAACATTCCACTTGCAAGCAGAGGTAGAAAATGTCTATTTCAGTATCTAGCTGCCGTGCAAATACACTGTTTATTTGCTTACTGTAGACTTGTGTTTGCAGTTCTCTTGGTCCCCAAAACAACCACCCATCAAGGTAGACACACAAGCATTAGCGCTGCTATAAAACTGTCCCTTTTGGATATATTACTCCGTGCTACACCTTTAACAAATAGCCCTGCTTGCTCTCAATGTATGCACACAAACAATCTTTTTTAAAGATTATTTTCAAGGTGCATCATTGCTCAAAAAGCTGGGGGAGAGACGAGAGAGAGCATGCGAGGACATTTTTTTTTTAAATGGCAGGCTGGATTAGAAGCGCACTCCAACCCACAGAGGCACTAAAGCGAGGCAAATGTCAAGTTTCTTTAAGTCCCAGTGGGAAAAGCATATTTGTGGATACTGTACTCTACTGTATGCCATCTGGACTGGGTAACAGGCTGGTGTGTGCTCCACTCTAGGTGTGTGTGTGTGCACTTGAATCACATGAGGGTTAAAACACCTGGTAATTACAAGCGGTACTGTTAAAAGCTGCTGGATTTTGGCACAAAGTGGCTCTGACTTGAGAATTTTAAGTGTTTTAACACCAGTTTTTAGTTTCATTGGCCCATTTTATTTACTTGCATCTCAATACTCAACTCGCCTTGACACGGTGAGTCGTCATTTGCCCAAAATCCACCGGGCTTTTCATCATTAACTGCAAAGAGGAACAGTTTTGTTGAAAATCCACTCAAAGAACACAGAATAATAATAAATCCTATTATCTCCTCTGCCTCATTTCACCCTGTTTGAATCCTTGTTTTTTTTTTCTATTTTTTTCTCACGACTGGAAGCACACCAGCGAGCGATACATATTTCACTTCAGAACAGATCTGTTGGCTCTCATGCAGTGACAGCAGGTGTGTGGGTGGGTGGACCGTGCTTTCATGCTTCAACTTAAATAGCAAATCTGATTGAAATGAGTAATTGCTAGGTGTCAACTTTTTGTGTACCTTGAATAAAATGGCTTGTTTCCAAGTGCTTGCTGAAAAAAAAAAATGTTGCATGCAGCACGCTTGCAATATGTAGAAGGGGAGATTGACTGTTTTTTTTTGCCTTGACTTTAAAAGGGACGCCGAAGCACTTGATTGCATGAAAATGTTTATTCCGACAAAGCCTTGAATGGTTTTAAAGGAGAAACAGAGCGAAGAAAGGCCTCCTGGACTCAGTGCCAATTGCTTCTACTGAGAGAGAAAAGTTTGATTAGAATGAGAACATAAAATTGAAATTTAATGACAGAAAATAAAGGTTGTTGCGCAACAATTTTCATAATATGTTTGCTACAGGGAATCTGAGAGAACACTGCATCTAGATAAATGGCTGCAGCAAAATCTGTACTCAGCTGTATAGAGCCAGAGTTGTGCAAACACTAACTGCATGCATTTTGACTCATTTGAAAGTTACTTCATAATGTCTATGATCATTTTACTTGTCAATATAAATTCTCTCTTATCCCATAATCAAAGCATCACCCATTCAATTTTGTTCTCCCTTTTTAGTCTCTATGGGTGACTATCGATTCGCAGCAGCTGAAGGATGCCTGTCCATACACTTTGCATGGTTAAGCTTGTCACCACTTTTACAGTAGGGGAACCACATGAGCAGCATCAGTGCAACAACACAAAACACAGCTAGCTAGCTAATATTACTCATTATTCTAACAGCAAGAGAACCAGCTCTGTATCTGTCTGCAGCTATTAACAAAACGGAGCTCTCACTAATGACTAAAAGTCACTCTGGTCTCTTCTCTTGCAACAAGGAAGTATTTCTGTCTGTTACAAAGGTAAATCCCTGGGTTTTTGACCGAGCAGCTGGAGGACACAATATATTACCTGTTCAAGCTCAACATGATATATCACTGTAAAGCATTATTCCTCAGATAAATAAACGTTTTTTTTTTCTTTTTTTTATCAATTTATAATGTTTATCTTACCAAACCACCAGTTTGATATGGATGCAAATGCAATGAACAGGAATTTTCAGAATAAATGCTTGTCTCATAACAGCTTCAGTAAAAGGCCACAGATACATTATCTGCCAAGCCAGAATTAATAAGCAAGTGAAATGTGGCTCAACTTGATGCATGTGTGGCTGTGAATAGAAGCTAATGAGTGACTGTTGCAATAAACAATCCCTTATCTGCTGCAAAGAAGTCAACAATTACAAACAAGTGAATGGCAAGCATTAAGATCTATGTTCCTCATCAGTTAGTCTACTTTCAATACCTCCAGTGATATTTAGTAAAATACACTTTATCAGCATGCTGTAAATAAGCTGAGCAGTGTACAGCTGGATCTGTACCATCAGTTCTTGACAATTTGTGAGATTATTCTGTTTGCTCTACGGGGGAGCTGTACTCCTCACTCTAATGCAAACATATTAATGATATTTATGGTATTTAGATATAATTACAATTTTAGATAAACCTTGGGCACAATATACTATAAACACATGCTCAATTTGGCCTAACTGACCAAAGCTATGGGGGCCCAGACCCTCAATTGCCCCAGTTTGTCTGTGTGGCAATTACTTTTGTAATAATTTGATTAATTATAATTTTGTTTGCCAATATGCACCACTGGTTTCCCTTTCCTCCAAGGCTTTGCCCTTGACCAAAGTTATTAAGTAACATTTTAAAGATTAATGGGCAATGCATTCGACAACTTTGGGAATTAAATTATCTTGTTCTTTTGTTAGATTGCCACACACAATTAGGAGACTGGTTTCCTGTCAAAAATGCCCACATAGGTCGTTTGTACAGGCAGCAGGTTTAAATAATGGAATCCAGCTCGGGGTCCCATGTGAAAATGAAAGTAAATACTGAAGTTCCATGCCTTACACTTTTTGCATCATGTTTTTTTTTTTTTACATAACTATGTCACCTCACCCATCTGTTCCAGCATTTGTGTCCCTATTTACTGTTTAAACTGTATTCTATACTTCCTAACCAGGAAGTTTTTTTTTTTGTTTTTTTTTTTACCCTAAACCTAGGTCAGTGGTTATGTAGCCTATAAATTAACGAACTAATTAAAGAACCTTTGTTACAACCGTGAACCATATATGCAATAAAACTAAGTTATATTTTGCATGTATTGATTAGAGCAGGGCCACCCAAAGTTTTGATGCCAGAGTGCCTATATAGGGATCCGGTATATGAATGAAGTTGCACATTGTCCCCTGAAATCCATAACTTTACAGAACAACAAAGCATTAATGGTAATATTGCCATGCAACCACTTTGTTCTACAGGCAGACATTCCTAGATGGATGCTTATTAGGGGTGCACATTCAGACAGCAGCCTATAGTTGAATAAATGTAAGCTACTTTAGGTAAAGATAAAATGTTGATATATGTAAGTTATTGTGTAACTTTTGGTTCACATGCACCAAAGATAATATATAAATGTGCCTAGAATATGTTGGAAGCCTTCATGGCTCAACCCCTTCTGCATGTGTTGTGGCAATGAAAGGAAACAGCTTTATTTCTCTATAGGAGATCAACATTTAGCACAAACCATAGGACTTCAATTGGATAATGACTGGAATCCTTTACAACTCAAGCTGAAATTGTAGAGGGCTCAGTCAAGTATTAATACACTGATCTGGTGCTTATCATTGAGTTATGTACTATGGTTTATTATTTATCAATGTTTAAGCTTGTGCTTTTCTGTGAGTATTTTATTAGATTTTGTGTATTTTAAGGACCCATTTAGGGACAGGCATTGTGGACTACTTTAGGTCATGAATACTCTCGTATGTGGCATTAGTTTTTATTGGTCCCAATTCAAGTAAAACATCAAATTCAATAAAGTAAAGCACAGTTGTAAAATCCCTATTGGTAACTTTTGCACCTTGAAAATATAGCTTTAACAACTCTGATAAATTGATTTTATATTTACATTGCACTCCTGCTGCATTTTGATTCAGTTGAGGTAGAGACCTAGTAGTAAGGGAACTTTTAAAAAAAACAACCCAAGGTTGCTTTGCAAAATCACCTATCATGGATCCCTGTCGGGGAGTGGAGAAAAAGGACTTAAGCAAAGAAGAATTGCTCTAAAATGCATGATGGGATATTACTACAATAGCTACTTTTCTCCTCGTCTCTGCTGCAGTCTGGGTAACACCAGCTGTCAGCTGCAAGGACACGCCAATGACTCTTTTAAAGAGTGGAAAGTCCTCCCGTTTGTCCACCTCATACATTTTTAGCACTTTCGTGACATTAGTAAAAGTTCCATTAAAATGGGGAGAGCTAGATGCAACAGCATAACATAGGGCAGGGAAGTGAAGAGGCACTGTCTGCCAGCAAAGAAGAAACTGAGTTATCACAGCCTGAGCTCAAGAGACTCAGAGGAGAAGAAATCAACCACAGGAAAACATCAGTGCTCCTTCTGTCAGGTGAAAACACTTTATTTCAACAAAATCTGAAATGAAGAGAAGTGTATCTTCAGTTAGGCAAGTGGACTCTAGCCTGTTTCGGTTTTGTCGTTGTCCACATTGCTTCCACTGGGACTACAGTCTGAGACACGTGAAATCACAAAAGACAATTTGTTGAAACAAAGCATGGAAGTGCATGGAGTAACTTTCTGTTATGCTGATTATTGCCCTTTTTTTTCCAAAAGTACCCTCAAATTTGGCCCTGTGTTCCAATACACACTCATGCATTCGCCTATAAGGTTAACAAAATTCCTGGTTCAAATCAAGCCACAGACCTGTGTATCTCTACTGAGTCTTGTTTCACTAAGACAGAAGGTGCCCCATGAATATTTCCAAAAAAAGGAATATGACCAACAATACCCAGTGTACTGTGAATGATGTACTTCAATAACCAAGTAATGTTAAATATATATATTTATATATATATATATATATATTTTTTTTCAGACTGTTTAAGTAGGCGTGCTTTATTAGAAAAAAAAGTGATGTCACATAGTAATGTGCACCAATCAGAATAATCATCATTTTTTCAAATTTTGATGACACTTTTGTCACTATTCAGCTCTTTACGATGAATGTTGAAGTTTGCATTTTTATTTTTTTATTTCTTTATTATATTTTCAATGTTATAAAGAAATATTAACTCTTGTGCAGATTTCTCAATAATACTGATCAGTCTAGAATGTAAGAAAAAAACAGAATTGGTACATATTTACAAAGAATTATGTTCAGTCATCAGTTTGAACATATACACAGCAATATTCTTAATTATGTCTCAAAGGATTTGCTGGACTGATATCAGACACAATTATCATTGCTTTATCTCTGAACCAATAGCGTTTGTTGAATTTTTAAAAAACTTTTATGCTTCCAAATCTCAGGGAAATGCAACTTTACTCAGATTATAAATAAACCTAATGTTTCACACCTGATGTCATTTATCACAATAACTCAAGAGGAATCAATTCCTCCAATGACAACATAATCTAATTATCTTGTTGGGTACAGAGCTGCATAGATTTGCATATTAATGATGCAGTGCAACTAAAGAGGTTTTCTTGAAACAACTCAGCTTCTTCATGCTTCCAGCTAAGCTCATACCAACCATGCGTTTTGCGCATATAGATTTGGAAGATTTGTTTACTTCTATTGATTTGCATCGGTATCAATCAATAGAAATGCATTAAAAATAGATGTGTTTACCTGTCCATGCAGGCAGAAATAAAGCAGCTCATTGAAGAGTGACTGATAAATGATAAATAGTCCAGTTAATCTGTCTACATAAACACTCATTTTACACACCCACATACACACAGCAAACGCACAACCACTCCCACTTGTAGAGGAGCATCCTTAACATGCTTCTGCTAAATGAGGATCTCTGCTATGCAAGCCACCTGCCGCGCCATGTTCTGCCAGATCAACTCCGTCACCCCGGAGGAAGCGACACTGAGTGGGATGTACTTGACCTGTGTCCATGTACGCCTCTGGGCTGTGTGTCGCTGCAGCGCGGCGTAGGAGGTGGGAGTGAAATACATTATCTTTATCTCCGGCAATAAAGCGCATCCAGTTTAGACTACAGTTTCGTGAGACAGAGGAGTGTCTGTGACACCTGTGTGCATGACGCAAAGACAGCAGTGTATTTTTACCACAGCGGTTAAACTCAGGAGTTAAACTCAGCAGGGAAACTGCAGTCAGACACTTTTTCCCCCTATAAAACCTCATCATGTTGTAGTAAAAAACATTTTGTACAAATGAATTTTTTTTTATTGACCAATATACTATACAGGGATATAAAACTAAAGTAAGAGCTTTATACTCCTGAAAAATAATTTCTGCACTAAATCTCCATGCCTTTGCTGTTACTTTAATCTCCAGTAATTCTTTGTGGCGTCAAAATTATATGCCATGTCATATTATGGAGAAATCACTTCTGGGGTAGTGAATCTAGCCGCTCGGTCTGTGAAGTGATGGAACAAAGTAAAATATTGCACGTTGTTAATCACTTTTCATCAATAATAAGGCATCATTTTATTCACTGAATTTGTACCTTTTGGGGTTACAGCGGCCTGTCACTGGGGCAGTAACATCTAAGATACAACTGCTGTGAGTGCACAACCTGAGATCCAAAATCTAGCCCTGTCAGACACCCTGGTACAGTCCACTTCTGTCTCCCAAGGCACAATCTGCAGTAATGTACCCCTATGGCTAATTAATGGACCTTGACTAACTATGTGTACATTTATGACCAGAGAAGTATCTATAGTATATATAGATAATGTAACTTTATTTCATTTATATAGAGTGTTTTGGGATAATATAGTTAATATTTTATACAATAATTATTTCAGCACCGGCCCCACGGTGGCGCAGTGGTTAGCACTCATGCCTTACAGCAAGAGTGCTTGGTGCGAGTTTGAATCCCGGGCAGCCGGGCACTTCTGTA
>JAOWBC010000115.1:21576653-21589861 GCA_028566105.1 Hypoplectrus providencianus
TCCATCCATCCATCCATCCATCCATCCATCCATCCATCCATCCATCCATCCATCCATCCATCCATCCATCCATCAACAGTCATTCTGTATGAGATATAAACTTCTTTAGCAAAGTCCATGGCAATCTGTCCAATAGTTGTTGAATAGTTCAATCTAATCCCATTAACCAACATTGTTTCCCTATAGTCACTCTAAAAGCATAGCTAAAACAAACAAAAAAAAAACAACAGTTGAGTTTAGTTGACTTCACTCTCCACTACACTGCACTGTCTAGGACTCTTCAATCCCAGCTCAGACTTCTTAATACCCCGTGCCCTTGTTGGGAGTTAAATGAACAGGGCCCAGCCAGCCAGTCACTTAGCTGTCATCTCTGCTTGATGATGTCATGAATCACTAACACAGCCCAGAGATGGAGATTTCGGGGTGGCGTGGTCACCCATTATTGAAAAAAAAAAAAAAAGAAAAAAAAAAATGCGGCCTCTTTATCTGATAGATTTTGAGTGAGCCAAATTGTCCATAAATTTGGAACATGGACTCATAAATGTCAAGAAAGGGAGGAAAACAGACAGACAAATTTCTCCAGCGTGATGGCAGTGCTAATGATTACTAAGCGTGTGGAGAGAGGGAGAAAGAGAGAGAGAGAGAGAGAGAGAGGCAGGACGAAATATTGCTAAGGGGATGTTAAAGGCCTATTGAGAGATGGGGGTGATTTATAAACAGAAAAAAAAGGTTGAAGAAATAGAGGGGAGGGGGTTGGTGGATGTATATCAACATGTGCGTACCCCAGTGTGTGAGTTAATTATTGATGGGGGGAAAAGGAAGAGATATGAAGAAAGGTGCAGGACAGAGGGAGGGAGAGGGTGTCAATGCGTATCGAAGCATTGATCTCACTGGCTAATGGTCACAGTGAAACCCACTGCATGTCTCTGGAACAGACGGAAATCACGAGGGATATTCTAATGAGCTGACTATTATTAAAAAAGCTTTAACATGCCATCTTGGCAGTCATACTGGAACACAAAAGCTGTGGATAATGGTATTTCAATGTACATGAAATCTAGAAGATTTGCATTTGATGTGATGGTGCAGCCTTTAAAAAAATGTTTCTGGTTTAAAAAAAATCTTCTTAGTATAAGCCATATATACTTACATTTTGAAAAGTGTTAGAACAGGCAGGTACATGATTATACTATACATTTTGTGAGATATGCCTTTTTGGGTGGCCAAAGGTCAATAGAGTGCACAGTTTTTAGCTTTGTTACACTCTGAAACCCTTATTACTCCATAAAGTATGGAGCCATGAGTCAACCAGCTAACTCAAAATGGGGAAAGAGGTGAGTATGCGCAAGGTAAAGGAGGGAGGCAGGGCAGGGCAGCCGCCTGTCACTCAAAGCAGCCATGCTATTATTAATGGATAACTTCATGCCTTCATTTAAATTAAATGGGTTAGTTATATAAAAATGTACCCAGTGTAGTGTCATGAAGAGCGAAATTAGCTTTAGGAACTACAACTGTTTATTTTGTACCAAGAGTGAAGGGTTTTTCATTATCAAGGATTGAATGTCTTTCCCTGTTACTTCCTTATCCCTGTTAGGTATTTAGCTAAACATTCCAAGTTGCTCTTCTTCTCTTTTGCATTTCTGGTAGATCAGTTTGTCACATGTTTTCTGACAAAAGAAAAAATGTAAAATGCATTTCATAAGGTAATAACTTAGCATCCAGCATTAGAAATAGCATGTTTATTTCAGCTATAAAGTTGGCCATTTGAACAAGGTCTTTATTAGGATTCAGTCCTTTCTGGAGCCAGCCTCAAGTGGTCAGCTGAGGTATTGCAGTTTAATGACCTCACTGAGTTTACAGCATTAACTTTCATAGCTTATTTGAATACTTACGCATGCTTTTAAAAATGTTTTAGTTGAGGTATGTTCTGTGGTTAAAAGTGGCCTTGCAAGATCCCTAATTGAATTAAAATTTTTTGCGAAGAGCAGGTGAGAAGAGAGACATTTTTTTTCTCTCCGAGCACAAGTGTATTGACAAGTTTATTGAGTTCGTAGAGCAACTTCTCCATGGAATTGGAAGTCAAAGATGTTTGACTTCAAAAAGTGTGCTATATGTATCCTTTGCACTCAATCTTTATGTCCTTCAAACGTTGAGCTCTGCATATTCAGCTCATTCAATGATCAAATTATTATTCGTCAGAATTATTTTACTGCATTGCCAATTCCTTGCATTAAATTTTTGTGAAACTCAGGTGACATATGTTCTTTTAGGTAGACTCATTAAGTGAATATTTTTCCTCTAAGAGTAGCTGAAAAGACACAATGTTTTTTTCTGGTGCGGCACAAATGTATTGAGGATCTTTTCCATGGAATGCATTAAGATGCTTAACCTCAAAAATTGTTCTGTCTGCATCTTGTGCACACTTTTTGTCCTTCAAATGTTGAACTCTGCACATTCAGCTCACTGTGGCTTTTAATGCTTTGTGAAGCTCAGAAGAGGTGAAACGAAACAAACACTAAAAACAGGCCATCTGAGAAATATACCCAGCAAACAGAGTAATAACAAAGTTAATGTTGCCCTGCTAATTTAGCCTCATGTCCAGAGAGGCCACAAAAAGAGATGAGGTAGTATAAGAGGTGCAGAAAAAGACAGACAGGAAACAACTCAAGAGAGACAACGAGACAGCCAAGACAGCTTGTCCAGAAGAGAAAGATCAGACCGCGGGAAAGAGGAGACATACACAAAGAGAAGGATGGAGAGAGACAGACCATTGTGTCATCTGGGATCACTGAGCACTGTAATAGGCTTGAGTCTCATCAGTTGGGCTCAGCTCAGGTCGGCTTGGCTGCAGATTTCCTCGCTGTCTCCCTGCCAACAACAGCACATGGGAATACGACTATCCAGCAGACCCAAAACAATCCTAGAAGGTCTCACTTAGCTGGCTTTGGGAGAAAAAGAAATAATAGGTTTGAGTTTCCCAAAGGATTCATGCTGGCATAATGTTTGCCCATTGGTTCATAATGGAACTCCAGTGATCTTAACACCGGAACGCTCTTGGCAAACCCAGTACAGGATACGAGCTGTGTCTTCTGTGCCGGTACTATTCTCAGTGTAATTTACTCAAATGGTGCACAATCTTTTTTATGTTGGGGTTTCTACACACACTTGTGAAATATGAACCATTTGATTTGACAGCACAATTTGAATGTCTCTCAGTTTGGCTGGGGACGTTGTCCAAGTGTCTAGTACGAGAAAAAGTAGGCACTGTTCTGGGTAAGGTACCCATCAGGGAAAACAAAGCTGTTTCTAAAGTTTTAGCAAAGAACAGTTTGAATTTTCAGAACACTACAAGGCCAGTAAAGCTAGGTATACTTTCTTAAATTATGGCTCAGGACATTTTAAACCTAGGGAGTTTTCACTTGCAATGAAAGCCAATGCTTACTTCACATAAAATCAACTTATAAAAACCTGCCTGGTATTTAAGCAGCAATACTTTTTCTTTTTTGCTTTAACTGATAACCGTGAAATAAATGGTGATTGATCAATGTAATACCTATACAACATCATCTGGTTTAAGGTTGGTCCCCAGTAAGCCTTGACTGTCAAAAAAATGTAGGCTTGTGCCTGAACTCTCAACCAAGATGGCACATGTCAAACATCACTGCCTCACTGTTTCTGTTGTGTTGTTTCACAATAAAAGTTCACCACCTAGCATTTCACCACGAAGCAACTATGTAGAACTAAACAAAATAGTTTACATGCGCTATCACCAGGTAGCAGAGAAAGCAAACAATGGAATCAAAGCACTCAGATGGAGGTTCAAAATTCTGATTCTTATCATTGTTTCTGCTTTGTTTGGACAGTAGTCAGGCTTTTAGCTAACGCTAAAATGAAACAGGCGCTACATAACAGCCAGGACCAGGTAATATTATCATGTGCATATAGGGCATTTTAGTGAATTTACTTAATTTGTATGTCAGAGCTGAGTGCATTACTAATACCATTAATTCAAATGCTTTAATTGTTTTGACTGATATGTAGTATGAGGAGGCAGAGGGAATGTTAGGTTTGTGTGAAATGATGCAGCTTTGACAGCTGAAATTATGAATTTATTTAGATTTTTTTTTTTTTCCCATGGTTTCATGGTTACACAAACTTGCTGCGACAGTTGCTGAATTAGCTGTCAATTACATCCATAACTGCTTTTTGTGCATTTGCATTTCCAAGTGGAGCACTACATAGATAGATCTTCTTGCCATTTTACCACATGCTCTTGTTGGTCTATTCAGCTTGTGATTATGGATTTTTTTTCTCAACTAGTTTGGGCTTTTAAAGAAAGAATTATGACATAAATGAAAATGCCATCTGTACGTGACACCATACTGTCAATCGTCAATAACTACTTTCTAAATGACAATGATGCAAATGATGCTGCTGTGAATACAATGAGCTTCTAATGGTGAGGTGAATGAGCATAACTGCAGATTGAAGCACAGGTGTTTACTCTTTAATGGCAATTCATTAGAACGCAACAGCTTTCTTTTGTATTCTAATGACACATGAAACTCCCCCAGCTCCTCAGTTATTATCTCTGCATGCCACTGGGGATAAGGTAGACTGTGGTTTCCACAGCTCAAAAGGGGGTATTGTTAACATCTGAATGACTTCAGAGAATCTAATTCTGCTTTATTTTCTCTTTCTCCACTTCTGTTCCTCCCTGTGCAGATGAATTCAAAGCCTTCCTGAAGCGCTTACCCACTGACCGGTTTCTAAATGTGTCCATGATCGCCAAGTTCTGGTCGGCTGACTTGCCTCTCCAGAAGCGCTACGCCCAGCTGGAGTCCAGCACGGCCCTGGTCCTGAACAAAGCCCAGAAGATTGTCAGGAAACTGTTCACGCTGAGCAAACGCTGCCCCAAACATCCTTGCATCAGTCTGCCCAGAGAGAGGTAACCTGCTGGGATACATACATAACACGAACCAAATGAAGAAGACATAATTTGTGATTACTACGAGTTTTGCTGGCTGCTTTGTGCTGATTCATTACAGCCACAGGCCCGCCTCAAGTGAGGACTAGGAAAACCCAGAGCTATCTGCCTGGAAAGAGCTCAGCTTTGAATTTAGCAAAACCCCAAAAGTTATACACACAGGACGGTGGGAAGCATGCCAGTGGGGTACACAATTGCTCCTGTTAAGCTGATTTCCATCCAAACCATGTATTTGTAGATTGCTGGCACTGGGATTTCAGCTGTTTGAGCTTTGGGCTGCCTCTGCTGTCAACAGATTATACATTAGTAAATATGTCTACCTGTGTAAAACTGTGGGGCATAATGACTCTTTAGATAGCTCTACTCTGTGTATACCTGCTTTGATCATCTGTATAATATGACCCACAACACTTCCACATGGGGTGGCCAAGAAATATACTCTTGTAAAAGGAAAAGAAACATGAACGTTTATAGATATAGCACAAATGTAAGTAGATAGTAAAAGATTTTACATTTGTTGTAACCTTATCTATTGCATGTGTAATATGTAGGCGCAAAACACATGCTAATGGGCTAAAGGAGCTTTCATACATTTGCCACTAGCTTTCCTTTTGTCTCAACATCAAACCAATGTCTTATTATTGAGTTGCCAACTAAACCTGTAGCGATATGGCTGTCACTTTTTTTCAACATTTGTTCTGATATAGTTAATATTTAAACTGTAATGACCTGTCCAAACACAAAACGTGCAAACTGCAGGCACTGCAGACCTTTTCAATTTTTTTTTAAGCCCACTAGATTGGTTTAAAGATAAAGGTTCGAGCGCTCATTATTGAGTGAGCACCCTAGAAAATAAAGAAAATGGTTAATGAGGCTTCATTAGCACATCACTACCTTCATCTGGTCTACCAAGACATATAGTGATTCAGGAGTTCTTTAGCTGTGGTCAGCTTGCCTCCTGGTCATGCTGCTGGGACTTGGAGCTCAGATAATGGATGATGTCCTGGGAATAGACGCATCAGATCAAAAATTGGCATTGAATATGATGTTCAAAAAGCATCCTAGGTGGATGCAGCTCCTTGGGATACTGGCCATGGTCTTTCAATGCACAAATGTGCAGGTATCCGAAAACATACTTCTCTGACACTGCAGCTGAACTCGCAGAGTAGCAAGCACCACAGTTGTTGAAAACACCATCTCCTAATAATTTGACAGGCTAACTGACTCCCTTTGCCTGAGTGAATTCTACACCTGTGGTTGACTTCTGAGCAAAATACCCTTACAAGCTTCACTCAGCTGTCATTACGTGGCAGGTTTGGTTTTTTTTTTTCCCACCATGCCGAAGGGAAAAACTAAGACAAGCATGTGAAATACAGGTGTTAAGAGAGGGAAGGGAAGCTGAGTAAGAGAGATGTGTGAAAACGCAGGAGAAATAAAAAAGACAGATGAAGGAAAGAAAGTAAGGGATTGTGGGAGACGAAGAGGGAAAGAAATGGGAAGTGTTGAGAGAGATGAAGGGTCGAGTTACCGGTGGCGAGAGCCTTTGTGTGGTGAGGTACGTGCTACTGTGGCACGCTGTAATCAAGTCTTCTCCCGGACTGACAGCTCGGCACTTGTTTACAGAGGACTTTAATTTCCCTGACAGTCCTTCCCCTCTACCCACCACTCCACCCCCCCATCCTCGCACTCTGCCTCACTTTCTGTCTTTATTTCTCTCCTTCAGTCACCTTTGCGTTGCCTTGCCCTCTCTCCCCTGTCACTCAGAGCTTTAACCCGGTTCGTACCGCCAACAACAAGTTATCAGGGGCTGCTCAGCTGCAAAAGTCCCTATTTTCTGTTGCAGAAATCCATTTGTTTTATCATCATTCATTTTTGTCTATTTACATAGGCCTGAGGGGAAGGAACTGCTGGAGCATTTGGGCAATGTTGTGTGTGATTTCCTGAACTTAGCCTGGGGATAGAATCTCTGCAGAGCCAATTTTCAGTCTGAACTTGTTGCTGCTGTTACCGCACCAAAGTGGATGGTAATTTATGTATGTCTGCATTTTCATCTCCACTGCAGTCACACCAAACACCTACCCTTCTATAGAAAAAAGGTGTCAAATTGCTGCAGATAAACAATCCAATTTTTTTTTAAGTAATAAGGAGCAGACTGAATTGCATTTTCACCTATGGAAAATGAGGTTTGTACAGGGTAAACAGGAGTGTGGTCTGGGGAAATTCTTTTTAAAGCCCTTATCCAAGAATTTTCATGAAATTTTCCCCTTATGCCTCTGAGATCATTTTGGTAGCATGAGAGAAGGTAAATGGAATGAACAAATGGGAGAAGTGCGCCACCCAGTAACATTTTTACAAAAAGTTAAAGGAAATATAGAGTAGATCATGAGATAGTCCAATGAAATGGAAGATTTAAAATGCCTCCACGAAAACAAATCACAAATTAAATGAATGAATTTTTTTTTTTATTTGTTATGAATATTTAAAACATGTGTTACGATCAAGTAATACAATTTATAATAATAATTAAGACCCCTTCAATTGACAGTATTATTGAACACAATGCTTTATGTAAATAGCTGCCAATTTCTTTTCTTTTTTTTTTTAAGACCAAGGTTGACCAAAGTATTGATTCTGTCCCCTCTGCAGGCCTGTTGGCTATTGGCTGAACAGGGCTCAGTCTCTGCTCTACTGCAGTGAGCACGGTGTGCTGGGCTCTTTCTCTGAGGAGGTGAAGAGCTGCAGCTGTCCTGTAGAGACGCCCACCTGCCAGGGAGTCATTCCCTGCATTGTGGGGACCTCCTCCACGTCCTGCTCCTCCTGTGCCACTGACAATGCAACCCGCTGCGGAGCCTGTCATCACGGAAACATCCTGCA
Organism: Hypoplectrus providencianus; assembly: GCA_028566105.1. Lineage (NCBI taxonomy): Eukaryota > Metazoa > Chordata > Actinopteri > Perciformes > Serranidae > Hypoplectrus > Hypoplectrus providencianus. Next base: position 21,584,515 of record JAOWBC010000115.1, read on the forward strand.
TCTTGGTTCCTGCCGGCCGAGCATCGCTGCATCCCTGGACCACTATCTGAACTTTGACTTGGACATGCCTGATGCTGAGGTGCTTAAGGTTTCTTATATATGTATTCTTTTTGTTGGTCTCACACCTCGGTGAACAAAATATTTCAGCACCTTTGATTCTGCCAAAGATCCTTACCGTGTAGAAAGAGTACCAGTACTGTTAAACATCCACGAATAATAAAAACTGTGCATTAAATATCCAATGGAACGACAGACCAAATATATAACGCCCTCCCCTCAAAAATGACCCCATAGGTTGTTTATACAAGAAATTGATTTCAATCCTAAATACCTATGTCTATACTGATGCTGATCTAGGAAACACAACTGTATGTAACTGGGTAGGAATAAGGGTTTGGGTGGAGGGTTTGGAGGACTTTATTTTTAAGAATGCCATAATGCTGTAAAATGCTGCAATCTCTGACAAACAAAAAGGAAACATGGTCCAATGATGTGACCATATTTAATTATCTCTTTCATTCGTCCTCCTTGTCTTAGACTCAGAACATACTTAACATGCAAAGGTATGCACACACACTAATAATAAAAGTAATGGCCACGTACAAAGTCAGAGAGAAAGCGAGTTCAGTCAAGCAAAAGAGAGTCGAGCAGATCTGGCTCAGAATCCATTTCACTATGTCTGCAGTTTTAGAAGAGAAGCCAATTGGGCAGGCAGCAGCATAATAATATATGGACATTTCAAAGATTAAAATAAATTCCATTTTTGATTCTTCTATAATAAAGAAGCTGTAAAACAAAGTAAAGCCTGCTGTCATCAGGGTCATCAAGCTTGTGTTAGATAACTAAACTCATACAGAATAACATTAAGCCTCTCTTACAATCTAGAAGGCATATATGCAGGGTCCTTTAATCTAAATTTCCATGTGTTTTATTTCTCTCATAGGATCTGAGGTTTTAACTAATGTATGGAACAGTAATTTCCTTCCCATAAGGTCTCAGTGCAATGAAGACACTGTTCACTACTCCAGTTTACTACACAGTTCTTCAATTTCTTTTCAGGTGAAGTACCTGCTCCAGAGACTGGACAGCAGAATCGAGGTCCACGCCATTTACATCAGCAATGACGTTCGCCTGGGAAGTTGGTTCAACCCTGCCTGGAGAAAGAGAATGTTGCTGACACTCAAGAGTAACAAAAACAAGTCCAATCTCATCCACATGCTGATGGGCATTTCTTTCCAGATATGCCTGACTAAGAATTCAACACTGGAGCCTGTGCCTGCGATTTATGTGAATCCTTTTGGGGGAAGTCATTCGGAGAGCTGGTTCATGCCTGTGAACCAGCCTGACTTCCCCGACTGGGAGAGAACTCGACTGGACGCCGTCGTCACGGCACAGTGTTACAACTGGACACTGTCTCTGGGCAACAAATGGAAGTCCTTCTTTGAAACAGTGCACATCTACTTGAGAAGCCGCATACTCACAGATGATCCAACAGTGAATGAAACTCTCTTCTACGAACCGTTGGACCTGGATGACCAGACGTCCAACATGGGGTACATGAAGATCAACACGCTCAAAGTGTTTGGATACAGCATGCACTTTGACCCAGAAGGCATCAAAGACCTGATCCTCCAGCTGGACTACCCCTATACGCAAGGGACGCAGGACGCAGCCTTTCTCATGTTGTTGGAGATGAGGGACCGGATAAACCGCCTGTCCCCACCAGCACCACAGCCACTGGACCTGTTTTCTTGTCTGCTGCGCCATCGGCTCAAGCTGTCAGCCGGAGAAGTGGCACGCATCAAGGACTCCCTGCAGATGTTCAACTCCAAGCTTCCCAATGCGTCCCCTGAACCTGAACTGGCACAGCTGTGCAGCTAGCTAGCTTAGCACACAAGAGTTAAACTACACACAGATAGCAAAGTTGACTGAGCAAGGGAGGTTCCACTAAATTCACCTCTTTGGACCCTTTGGATTATTAGAACATCCAACTTAAAAGGCTGACTGCTGGGCTTTTCTACTGGTCACTCATGGCTGGTTTTCGGGTGTCACTTTTTTTTTTTTTTTTTTTTAATCAGAAATTGCAACCACAGCTGTTTGATGAACACTGGAGTCATGGTGTGGACTTTTGGGAGATCAGCTGATACTTGGACGCTCCTTCAGAAGCTCCACTGTACGAGCCTGGAGGCTTACTTTTGCTATTACTGCCCTGCTTTTGGCAAACTGTACGGCTGGATGAAGTTAAGACACTGTCTTACAACGGCAGGCTTTGTGATTTGGAGCCTCAGAGAGCCAATGTCATTAAGACTTCTGCCTTGTAAAGATAAAGGCAGTTTTGATATGTAAAGAGGAACTCTTGAGGGGTCTTCAAAAACGAGTAAAGAAGATAGAGAAGTTTTCCCCTTTTCTAACCCTATTTTCTTTGGCTACAGAACAATCTCATGGGATGGGGAAATGGGATAATATTATATATGTGGTGAATGAGTTGTTATGTTATGCTTAACAGTTTAAAATTTGATAATCCTGAACCCTATTACTGTCTTTGAATATTTCTTTTTAATCCCTGCCTTTCCATTTTATCTGGCATTTGAAAACTTGTAAGTATCTATGCTTAACATCCGAGTGAGAAGCCTGTTAGTGATGTTCTGTCCTTGGTGGTGTGTCTAAACCGAAAGAAGGTGAACACATTGGCAAACTGAATGGCAAAATACCTTAAATGTCGAGTTATTTTTTTGAGCTGAAAAATCATCAAGAAATCTTTCTGATGTGGTAACAAAAAGGTCTGAGGATACAGCGCTGTAAATAACGCTCCATCTAACCCCAGGTGTGGACAAGTGCACATTGCTTTTTAGATAACCCAGTGCAAAGACCAAAAAAATGTTTATAACAAAACAAACTCATGCCTTATATGGAGAGTCAATGTTAAGATAAGAAGCACATTTAGTTTCTGTGTTTGATTTCCCAGCGAAGGCTGTATTGCTTTTTATATTTCAATATTTCTACCAAGACAGAACAACAGACACATTCTCCAGAATACGTGGTAATGTAGCTTTTCCATGTAAATGCCAGTCACACTTTCTGCAGTTTTGATTTGGTGTTGTGAAACTTTTGAGTCACTATTCACAGTGCACAGCAGTACTTGTAATTGTTCTGCAAAATCCTTCTATCTCCAATGAGACAAACTCTCAGTAACTGATGGAACCTGGTGGATTTTATTATGGTTTTCAATGGTCTGGTTTAGTCTCAGGTTAATGAAACAGTTTGTTTTTCTTTACATGTGGGTCCAATGACAGCTGCCAGTTACCGTGACTGGAGTTAAAAGGTTTCTGCAGGGCACTGCAGGTACTCTTGAGAGCTGCGAACTTACCAGGATGATACTTGATATGATTCTACATTTACTTCACTAATTTCTCACTGAAAGACAGTAAACCTTGTATGTCATTTTCAGCAGTTCTTCTGTGCTCAGCTTGCTTAAGTAAAAACAAAGTGGTTTATCTATTTGGGATCCTTTTTTCTTGTTTGCTTTCAACTTTCGCTGTAACATGTGTACTATGAAATAACATATCGATATATATTACAGAGCAGGTTGTCTTTGGTGTGTTGACAACTCATATTTAGATTTTTCCAGTGTTCTCGCCATGTGAAAAGCTAGCCCAGACACAGGGCCAGATTTACTAAGAAAATAGTGCAGTGCAAATGTGCGCAGGTGGGGAGGGAAGATGGTGTTGATACAACTGATTCACTAGAATATTGAGGGAAATGCAGCCAAATTCTCATTGTAAAAGTCTCATCCAAAGGAAGACAAGTTTCTAGCATGAAGTGACTTCACAGTTAATTTAACATCAGATTCAATTTTAGTGAACACAAAGTCCCCTTAAAATAGACTTTGTTTGCTATTAGATAAATTAAAAATCATTACTTAATCATTTTAAATTTATAGGCCTTTATAGTTAATTTTTTTTAAAAACATGATTTATATAATGTCTATAAACCTGCTGCAAAATTAAGTCCATTTTTGTGTATATAGATATGTGACAACACTTCATTTCAATAATATATATTTTCTGTGAAACATGACCACACCCTGTCAAGATGAATATAAAATGTAGGTCAGTTTACATTGTGTATCTATCCTTTTGTTTAAATTATTATTATTTTCCTAAATATTCAAAAGAAAAAGTGCTGATTCAGTTACACTATTACTCCTGCCGGTTTATTAGGTCTCCCTGGCGAGGATGAATGAAGTCATTTGACAGGCTGCAGTTTAATAATAACGTGTTAAACAGAGAATAAAGGTTGAATAAACACCTTTTGAAACCGTTTCAACCGGTTGACATTTTCAGCCTTAATGAAGAAAGGATTTATTGCAGCATTGTTGTATTACACTGTATTAGATTTAGCTTGATGAACCTAATAAACTGGCATTTAAGTATTTCACACATTTGTATGTCACACTTTCACAATACCTATGAACATTAAGAATGTATAAAGCAGGGACAAAAGCATCATGATGTTGCACACAGTGTGGCTTGTACACTGTAAGAATAATCTCAACGTTTGGAAACAGAAACAGGCTTTGGTGAAATGCAGGTGCGATCACAAATCTCTTCTCAGCTTGATGAAACTTTACACATTACAGATGTCACCACAAGCAAGTGCCATATTGTTTTCTTATATTCAAGAGATATCTGCAACACCAAACAATTTAGATTAATAAATAGCACTTCAGGTAAGAGGAAAATATGTGTTTTTGGATTTAGGGGTGAAATGTCACACCAAAGTTTTAAAAAAAAGCCTCTGTTAACACACTCTTTATCTGCAGATTATTTGTACAGTCTGTGCTTAAAGGGATTTGCAAGGAGAAAGTTGCAAACACTTAAATAAAGTAAATTAAAGTAAAGTGACATTCTAACTGCAATTGTTTCTGTACTTACATGACATGTTCGGGGGAAGAACGCGTCACATCTGCCGCAAAAGTCTTAGCAAATCTGGCCCTGGGTACACGGCCATGAAATGGATGCGTAAACTTCCAATTACCCCCAGCCCCTCATAATAAGATGAATGTCCTCTAATATACAGAGTGCAGTGTTTTTTTGTAAGATGAAAAGCCAATTTCCTGGGTTGTCAGGGAGCAAACAAGAACCAAACGCACACTGTCACATTACATCAGGCTGCTGGTTTATCTGCTGGAGAAAGCAAGAGGGGGACGGAGAGAGGGACAGGAAGACTGACAGCGACGGGGAGAGAGAAAGAGAGAGAGAGAGGTGGACTATTTCTTCCATAAAATGCAAAATCTTTGTCTGAAGTGGGACTAATCGAGATGCAAATGGCAGCCCACAGAAACAAT
>JAOWBC010000115.1:21715753-21727334 GCA_028566105.1 Hypoplectrus providencianus
GCCCTGGATTCGAACTCGCGACCCTCGGCACCAAGCACTTTTGCTGTAAGGCATGAGTGCTAACCACTGCGCCACCGTGGGGCCCTGTGCTGCATCATCTTGGTTATAATTTTTACTGTTAAAAAATATCGTAATAATGGGAATTCTAGACTTGTTGACCCAGTGACATACCATTACAAACAGCACTATAAAGCATATAAAGCAAGAAATAAAAATGACTCTTAGCTATAATATCAGTTGAAAACGGACAAAAATCCTTGACCATGCCTTTTTGAATGCAGCTGGCTCCAGGCTTCAGATATTAAGATAGCCTAACCATGAACATGCACCGTTTAGTTAAAGGAATGAATGGCAAATGAATTAATGTCAACTACTCCTATAGGTTACTGTATGAAGCATATGTAAATGGGTGTGCGTGCTTCTGTGGTAGGAATGGCTTACAACCAAGATGGGCACATAATTCTTCCAGTGTGTTCTTGGTTGGTCCTGGTGTGAATGTACGGTACAGGCCAAACGTTTGGACACACCTTCTCATTCAATGCATTTCCTTAATTTTCATGACTATTTACATTGTAGATTCTCACTGAAGGCATCAAAACTATGAATGAACATGAATGAATGATCTCTTCACTTAGCTGATTGGTTCTTGCTATAATGTGAATTCAAACAGTTGTCCAGTAGGGCTGTTGGCTGTGTATCAACCTGACTCCTGCACAACACAACTGATGGTCCCAACCCCACTGATAAGGCAAGAAATTCCACTATTAATCCTGACCAAAAACTTTTCAGGTGACTTCTTCTTGAAGTTCCTCAAGAGAAGGCCAAAAGTGTGCAAAGCAGTCATCAGAGCAAAGGGTGGCTGCTTTGAAGAAACTAGAACATAAGACATGTTTTCAGTTTTTTCACACTTCTTTGTTAAGTACATAATTCCACATGTTCATTCATAATTTTGATGCCTTCAGTGAGAATCTACAGTGTGAAAAGTCATGAATTTAAAGGAAATGCATTGAATTAGAAGGTGTGTCCGAACCTTTGGCCTGTACTATATGTGCCAGAAGCACCAGCAAGTGGAGTCAGCCTTGAGGCATCCTTCCCACATGCCTCAGCTGGCTGCTTTCAATGCATAGATCTTTGTTCCTCACCTCTAAGGCTGAACTCAGACACCCTACAGAGCCTTTTTGTGGCAGCTTTTATTCCAGGAGCGTTCCTTTGGGCCCTACCCAAAGCTCACAGCTATGGATGAGGGTTGAAACATAGATGGACTGGTTAACAAAGAGCTTTGCCTCCGGCTACTTCCTCACCACGATGGTCTGGTTTGGCACCCGCATCACTGCTGATGGCGCACTAATTGCCTGTCTCGATCACGCTCCATTCTACCCCTGCCAGTGAGCAAGACACTGAAGCACTTTAACTCCTTTCATGTGTCACAATAACTCACTCCCCACCAAGAGAGGGCATTTAGGAGGACTGTACTTTTACAGTCAATTTCTTTTGCCTTTTCCGGGAAAATACAGTTCACACCAATTCAAATTACAATATACTGAAAAAAAAAGGATTTGCTTGTAATGATGCCAAATATTTCTGCCTTGCCTGGCTTTGTTGCCAAGAGACTGCAAAATTTAAAAAGAATGGTAAAGCTTATCTTATGTCTGAAAAAGTGGCTTGTTGATGCCCTGCAAGTGGGCAGTGGTAAATGTCAGAGCAGTGAACGCACGTATGGACCCTGCTTTCGGCAAAACATGTTCTTGAATTTGCTCAGGCAGAGTTCCAGTCGGTGTGTACTTGCTACCTGTGAATTTCTTAATCCTAAAGTCCCTTTGAATCAAATCACTAACGAACACATACGCGCACTGACAGAACTATCATTGATTTCAGTGTGCGCAGCAACAGAAGAGGTGCACTTTGTAATCCAGGCAGTACTCATCAACTGTGAAGGTCAGCTAAAGGTCCTTCTATTACTCTCTGTACTGCACTCTGATGAGACATGCCCACCTTACATTACTCACCTGGAATTTCTTTGAAAGCAAGGATAGAGAATGGTGATTGATAGATGGATAGCTCGTGTCATGTGAAAGCCATTGAAAAAGACTCTTAAGTGATTTGACTTTAATGAAAGATTTCATTGTTGGTTCTTTGGCTTTAAAAGCTATGCGACATGCCAGGCTACATGCTAATTTAGCTAAAACAGCTCTGGGCTAATCTACCCTCATGTATGGGCCTGTCACTGCTGGATACTGCTGCAGGTGTTCAATGCTTTGGCTGTGACCAATGTTATTGTTTAACTGTGATGTGCTGAGAGCAGCTGGCACTTTGGGATGTACCAGAATCTGTTATTCAGGAAAACACAAATAATGCAATGGACATTGATATTTTTTAACACAAACTTGCACCTTATTATTCAGACAATGAGATTTTTGCTTTTTGACATCAACAACAGTGTTTGTGCTTACAAAAAATTCTGTATAGTGTGCCTTTACATTTGACTTAATATACTTGTCTGCCCAGTCAGTCCCATCTATATATATTCTATTATCAGGAATGCCATTCTGCTTTCTTTGATTTTACAGTTTGATCATATACAGCAGATTAGGTTCATTCAAAAACAGTCATTTGTGACTTGGAGTGGCAGTTCTTTTTAGTGAGTATGTGATAATCAATTTTGATAGATATTGCATGAGATAATGGTCAACTTTGCAGAAATGCAAACAGATGGTCAAGTACTTTACATAAGAGGTTGAACTAACTTAATAAAATTCTCACAGATTCTCAAATATGAATAAACACAATGAATAAATGTTGGACCCAATGGATGTTCTGAGGGTACTGGGAACATGAGCATAACAAGAAACAAATCCATTTCTTTAGAGGTGTCAGTAATAGAGGCACTTTTTCTATTCCTTATCTTTTTCTATAGAATTCTTTTTTTTTTTTTTTTTCATTTGGACAACTTCATTAGAAAAATTATCATTTCTTATCAGAATTTTTTTATCGTCAAATAAGTCACCATTATTTTATATATCTTATATCTTGACGGATTTCTCTTTTTTTATATATATATATATTTGCCCTGAACAGATCCTTGCTCTATCAGTGAAATTAATTTTAGGGAGACTGTTGGTCAATGGTCAGTAATATAATGTTTAAAATTGTTTACAAAATTATACATATTCCATGCTTACAGCTAATCTGCTATTGAAAGGTTTTTTTTGTATTTTTTTTTTAAATTGCAAATTAGCCTTGTAACCTTAAGCATATTCTGTTGTAGAACTGATGTTTACATGACATATTGTCATGACTGGCAGCCCAGAGTCACATTCACATTTACAGCTCTGTTCCTCATGCCATATCACCAACTTAGATAAGCCACTCACTTTGTTTTATTTTAAACCTTTTCCTCTGTTCTCCTCACCTGAACTTCCCTGTCCACCTGCTCACCTGCATCTCATTCAGTCATTATCCCCTCTGTGCTAAAACTGGTCCAGTCTGCCAGTCCTCATTGTCCGCCAGATTATCTCTGTTGCACTGCCTTGCTTTCCAGTGATCTGATCAACTGATTTGCCTTAAATAGGTTTTCAAACAGGGGCTACACTGTGTTGTGGCTAGAAGTACTTTACTTTAATTTCACATAATTATTCATTTAATTTTATATAATATTATTTCATATATATATATTTATATATATATATGAAAGGACAAAAGACATATACTATATATATGTTTGTACAACAGGTTTGCAACAGGTTTTACATTTGTATGACAAATGTTTGTAAGTGACAAGTTGGGAAGAGCGTGTGTTAGTCTCGTTGACCAGTAGGATGGAGCTCTGCCTTCACACATACTGGCAATGCGGCACAATCCCTGTATTTGCTTGGAAGCTGTCAGTTTGCTTATCGACTTTATTGCTGGCCTCATACAAATAAATAAAGTTCAAGTTTCACATCATTAGCTCTCATTACGATTGCTAGCAGTTAACTTGGTATTAATCAAAAGCCTCAGATGCAGGACAGGGGATTAGCTTTTGATTAATGTTGGACTTATTTACAAGGCTGTGGATATTTCCTGGAGACAATACCAACAAGTGGAGACCTTGAACATGCTGAACTCAAAAAAAGCACCAGTAGAACATATTTGCTTGCTCTTTTTTTTCTAGCACTGATCCACAGTCCAGTATTTGAACTGAGTAATTAGTTTTAAGTACAGCAGCTATCACTACATTGTGCATCGTACCAAGGCTGAGAAGGTAATCACAAATTATATCTGCAAAATGATGAACTAATGTCTAAATCGTGCTTGCATTTTGCAGATACAGGTGTTCTTTGTCTGGAGGGGTTTGTGACTCTGCGTCTGCGTGCAATCATGCTTGGATTTGATTTCTTTGTTGGCCCATGAGAGAGCATGTCTTTCAAGGACTGGCAGGGTAACATACACTCAGCTCTTGCTCTTCACTCTGGAGGAGTAAGGTTGGCTCGTATGACATAGTCATTTTCTCCATGAGTTGCTTTAGCCACTGCACACAGACAAAACGTTAGTCATGGCAGAGTACCACAGCGCTGATTAATCTGGCAATGATGAAAAACAACATTCACTGGAAAGCATTGTGCTGTTCTGCCAATAGAGTTTGGGCAAATAGTTTGGTGCTCTGACTGAGGTCTGGCCAGACTTCATTTCTCAGATAAAAAAAGTTTGCTGTTAATTTCAACAATAAACAGACTCTCAGGCTTTCAAGAGAGATAATGATGACGTGAAGAAAGTGGCATGCTATTTGGGGTTAAGGTTTATCATGGATGGATAATGAACAAAAATGTCTATTTAGCTTAATTTTGGCTTTGGACATCAGATGCACTGTGAACTGTGTTAAGGCAAAGCTTACCTCCAAATGTTGCCAACTGGAGCTGATGTCAGCTAGTTACCTCAGTCAGCTTTGCTTATTTTAGAGGGGTGTTGGTGTTGTTGTTGCTTTACACTGCAAGTATGGGAGCTTGGGACCACTTGGACTTTCTCAGGTTTTGGAGCAGGTGGAATGCTGGTGTGGTGCTTTGCTTGTGCTGCAACACTCTGATGTGTCCATAGTTTACATTGTTTACAGAAATCATGAATCCTGGCAGAAGAGGAGAAGGAACATCCAGATTGATACTAGAGCAAAGTCCAAAGGCCAGTCTCTGTGATGGTTTGGGAGGAGTGCCCATGGCAGCATGGGTAACTCAGACATCTGTGAAGGCACCATCAATGTGAAAGGTACATACATGCTGCTGTCCAGACAACTTATTTCTCAGTGACCACAGACTGTTGAGCAACTAAAATCTGAAGAAAGAAGCAAGAATGATAAAAAAAAGCCACTTTAAATTAAAAAAAAAAAGAGAAAGAAAGAAGAAAAAAACAATAATAGGTGTCCTAACACTTACTGTGCAGTGGTAAATATGTCCTAGTCCCAACGTTCTTAGCTCATATTGCAGGAATTACATTTTTAAAACCACTAAATATTTACAATACAATGCATCAAATAGTGCTTCTGTACAGCTTTCAATTGAATATATTTCCCAAAAGAATTTAAGCAAATGATCAATTTTAGACAGCATCCCAACTTTTTTGGAAGGTTAAAACATAGATTGTATATTGCTATCTATATAAACAAAAGCATTAAATAGTGATTTGCATTCTGAAACTGTAGGGGTGCTAAACTGGCAAAAATATATAATCTACATTATGTTGGTTGAAGTCATTGTTTTCAATTGAACTCAACAGAAAGTGACATGATATTTTTTCTTTTGCACTTTGCACAGTGGACATAGGTATAAATAAAAAGTGAAATCAGCTGTTGCAGCACAGCTTCAGGGGCTCTGTTAGTGAGTCAGACAGCTGGCACTGCAGCCATCCAGAAATGTTGTAAACCACAGCATTTATCATAGAGTGTGACTGTGTTCACAGAACCATAGCGTGTTATGAAGGTAGTACAGTACAGCAGTATACAGAGAAGCTTTCAATGCATTCTAATGAGGACTAATTAATTGGAAAGACTGTCCATACAAACACCTTGTGTCTGAGAGAGAAATGAGCCATATGGCAGCACTAGTTACAAGCATGGACAAGTTTTTTTGTGGTTAACCCAAAAAAAAAGGATTAATAAAGAACCTCTGGTGAACTGGCACCCTGGAAGTTGTGGCATGGGAAGTTCGTTTTCACTGGCAAACCTCCTCCCAGGGGTCTCCCACCTCAATGACTAGTTGCATGATCAGGAAATTAAAGATAAAAAAGTTTCATTCATAACTAGAAAAGCACATGGAAAGGGCAGACCTCCACTAAGACAATAGTTAGTTAGTCAGTTACCAAATTGCACACTTGATGGATTACATTTAAAGCATGTATTTTGGGAGTAAACTGGTAAAATTAGCATCTCTGTTACATAGAGTGCAGTGCTGGCTTCAGCCTTAGTGTGTTATTTTTTAGTTTTGCTTTGTTCTTCAAGCCAGACATCGACATATTTCATCCACTAGATGGCTGCATTTAGTGAAGGGAACATGGCCACTATATAAATTCGCAATACACATTCCAGATGGTGTTACGGATCACTGATCACCACCAAAATCTAATCACATTTTCCTTGCCCTAATCCACGTCTTGTTCGAAAATTTTCTCCAAATCTGTCCAGTACTTTTTGTGTTTTTCTGTACACAAATAAACAAACAGACAAAGACATTGAAAACATAACCTCCTTAGCTGAGGTAATGACAGTAATATTAATATTTGCTGCAATGCCTCCTTACTTACAATCTACATCTTCATCATAAGCTCACACTCAAGTTCAAATATAATTTCACTCACTTACTTTTACGAGCCCATAGCTGCAATGGATTAATAGTGCATTTTCAAGGCTTTCTTAATTAAAGTAAAGTAATATGGATTTGAATTGGACCAAAGCTTTAGAGAGATGTTTGGGGGTACTTTAAATTAGTTTTAAAAAATTGTAAATGGCCACAATTCAGCTGTGACAAATTGGAGCACTCCATTTCTGTTATGACCTGTTAAAATTAATTTTCAAATTGTTCTGGAATAGATTTCATTTTTTCCACTTTACATAAAGAACAACAATGACCAATGTACTCTGTATCTGTGAGAATGATGCTGTGAGTCACAAGCAGTTATAGTATCATGGCAAATGACCTTAAAAAGTAATTAAACAATGCTTAAGAATGTGTTACGATTATTATTGCATAAGCTTATCCTAACACATTACAGATATATCTATTACATGGACATGTGGACACAATAAACATTGTGACTTAAGTAATTGTACTATATGAACACTGCCTGCCCACCCATACACAGTATTTATGTTAAGGTGAGTTTTATGCATGTGGTAGAGAAGAGAGGAGCCGGGATGATCTGCTTCAATTGGCAGTCTTTACTGTCGACAACGATGATGCATCAGGTCAGTTCTCTCATGCTAGAGAAAGACACTTAGACCTGCACACAACAGAGCTTTTATACTGTTGGAGTCACAGCAGTTATTTTAGTAGATTCTAACAAGTCCTTATACAGAAATATGCATTCAACATGTAAGTTTAGATTTCACTAACTCTGCAGTTAACACATTTCTCAACCAATAGTGGTGCACTATAGATCAATGTCCTTGACAGGACAGACAGAAGTCTGTCCACAAATAGCTTTACTCAAGGATTGGTTTACTGCTACATGTTGTAAGCATGCTGTGAACCTGTTCGCACAATTTGAAAACATCATTACAATTTATTACTTTAATACCTCAGACCTTCTCTTGTCACTCACAGCATCCAGATAGAAGCACTGCCTGGCTTCAGTGAGAGTGGGATCTTAATATTTTTGGACTTGCTCACATGGATTAACCACTTTCCAACTGTCATGTGACTTAGTTTCCATGTGGTCACTCAAAATAATGCAACGTAGGCTACAAAAATTGCTTTAATATGCAGAAGCAACAACAATAAAGAAGCAGGGGGCTGCCAATGCTCCCACCATAATAAGTATTTTTAATCACACATTAAGCTCAAATTAAGGCATCTTACAGCTATTTGTGGAAATACACACACACACAAAAGAAATCCGCAAAATGGCAGCGTGAACACTTGGACTAGAACTGAAATGTGTTCTCGGGACCAAAATAAGGATTAGCTGTTCTCACTGTAGGAGAACCGAGTACCAATGTGAGAAACCAACAGCAGCTAATGAGCCAATCATCATCAAAAGCAAAAAGAAAATGCCGTCTGGTCATTAACAGCTCTCACTTCCCTTCCAGTGAAGTCCTTGCTGCAGTGGTTACACAACTGTGGCTTCCTTATTAAAGCAGACGGTTCAGTGTGATAATGGATCTTGCCTTGCTCGTACCTCAATTAACAAGTTTCTGCGCACCATGAATAATTGGCCCCAATATTAGGTTCAATTACTTCCTCAAATTACTTACTTTAATTACTTACTTGAAATTCAATCACTTTTTAGATTAAACTCATTTTGAACCACAATACCAACACCGTTAATATTACTCGGCAACACGGGGGATTGTGTGTGGCTCTTGAGCCTGCAGTAACTCAGGAACATAATCAGCAGGTAATGAGTGTATGACAAATACCGTTTCCACCATCCACACGCCATTGGGCAGACATGAATTATGACTGCTAAGCCTGTTGGAAATGTGGTTTCTGATTACAGTTGGCACAAAGTTGTATTCCGCCGCCTTCGTGAGAGTTCTGTTGGGGCTTTGTTTCTTCGTTTGTCGCTTCCTCTTCCTGTCGCTTCCCTTTCCAGTTCTCCTCCTCCTGCAGCAGGCGTGTGTGTGTGTGTGTAAGGGGGCCTGTCTGACTCCTCTACAGACAAGGCTTTTTAATATCAGCTTATCAACTTGTCTGTAAAAACACTGGTCAAGACTTCACTCCTGTGCCAGATAATACAGTGTCATACTAAGCAGTGTATCTTGTACTTTGCTTTTTCTCAGTGTGCTTTTTTAATGACTACTCACCTGAGCTTTTCTCTTCATGCTCAGAGTCCTGTGTGCCTCACCTCTGTTGGTGCATTTCTTGAGACCCTCCTTGAGCTCAGCCCTTGTATCCATTCCTCGCAAATATTCCTCGAGCCAGTCAGCTCCCTGCCTCTGCTGCCTGTTCTTTCTCTATTTTTTTTTCTAGCAGCTACTGTAGATGTCTACTTTGTACTTAATCTGGCATTTAACTCTGTTTTTTCAGCAACAATTTTGGCTACTTTTTCTATCATTATTATTTTTGCAGTGATTGACAGTGCCGTTGTTGGACTTTGGCTTCCTTGGCTAAAGCTCAGAATGTTTTATGAATAACCAAGGAACTCAAAACAAACCCCTTACTGGCACAAAAGGCAGTCAGAGAGAAACAGCACCACTCTACACAGGGCTTGTCACTATTGGGATTTAATGGCAACTTAGTAGCGAATTCACCAAAGCAGGACTCGAAGGCTGGTCAGTGAGCCAGACTCCAAACACATAGCTGTCATGCCAATTTGGAGAGACCAGTTCTCATTGTTAATCTTTTTCGTAGTGTTGTTTTCACAACATTACAGTAGTGCTAGCCTTCTATGTGCTATAACTCTCCTTTTATCCCACCTTATTTTTTTCTGCAAGTAGAGCCAGTGTAAGGGCAAATTCCAAAAATATAAAGATTTCATAAATGATTTTAATGTTTAGACTATAATGTTCATGGCACGGGGGAACAGTTGACCTTTGATCCCTAACCATTGAATGCCCCTGCAAATACTTTTATATCTAACTTCATGTTCATCTGATGTGCAGTTTAAAATAATAATCATAAGTGATCATAATACCGGCAGCATTCCATACCAGAATAAACAAAACTTTGTGCAGTTTGTTTCTTACAAATATTTAGATCTTTGCGATAGATTCCAATAACATTCATTCTGATATCAGGGCAGTTGTATATACCACTTTAGCAGCTGACATGCAAAATAATACAAAAACTCACAAGCTTTTATAAGAAAATAAGGCTTATCCATTTTTAAGCTTTTTAAACTAGTAAATATAAACATGTCTAAAGTGATATTCCCCCTATTCAGTAAAAGGGGCCAGAGGCATACGACAGGTTACTGTCAATCTCCTTGTCATTCTATGCTTGTATAAATATTTAATCTCTGCCAGAGAAAATTTGAAATACCTGGATATGCAGCACCTGCATGAGCAGTGAGTAATGTGTGATTTGAGTGACACAACGAACCTTATATAAAGGGTCTGAATCCAACAATCGTCTCATACAAAATCTGATCTCATCGAGATTCCAAGAGACGCTGAACTCTGGCTGTCATCCAATATGAATGAATGACTAGAGCTTCAGTTCCATACAAAGGTACACGCTCCGTGAGTAAAGCTATGTATGCTATTTCTACTTTTCTTTGGTGTTTCCTTTAAGTACATTGCGTTAGCTCCACAGACTGTACATGAATATATTCTGCAAGTGCAGTTGGTGCACTGAATTACATTAGTCACTCCAAGAAGATGATTAAAACATGCTCTTCCTGTCTGCAGATTGCTGCTGTAAGTGGGAGGTCGTCTCCCAAGTATCTGTGCGACCAATTTCCATTTTCTGTCCTGCTGTGACACAAACGGGAATTACTGTGACCTCCCACATTGATTGGCTGGGACATCATTTCCAAGCGTCCCATAATTAGGATTGGAGTTAATCCCTCTCCGTCTCGTCCCTGCCACATTTTTCCTTTGCGAGAGCTGACCTCTGTCAGAGATAAGGAGCACACCTTCCTTGTCTCACTCTCGTCTCTCCGTTCACGCGAGCCGTTCTGAGCCGAGCTGATAAACCTCTCTTTTGAGGAGACTTTGTCAGAACCTCGCCCTCCATTTCTTACTGGCTGGTTGTCTCTCAGTCAATCAGCAGCTAATTAAGAATACCTCATGCTGCTCCTGTTCCACCCTCTCCGTCGATCTCCCTGTGGGAATATCTTGTCGGAACATTCTGGTTCACTTGTGGCTGTTGACAACGCTGAAAGAACAGTTATAATACAGTGAACCTGTTTGGTCATAAAATCTAGGTATACTATATTTAAATGTGTCATCTCTGCCGGAAGAACTGTTCTTCTACTTGTTTAAACAATTGCATAAAAATCAACACAAACCAATGTAAAATGTTGAATAATTGAAATAATAATGCATACATATTTTTCACTATTATTGAGAATATTCCAGATTTATAATCATTTTAATATCATTTGACCATCAACAAAAATATTGACTATCTCTATTAGGTGTGGCTCACTGAGTGCAAAACTCCATCGTCCCTTCGACACCTGATTACAATTACGTTTTATATACCGCTAAACTCAAAATTTTAGCGTTAGCTTCTGCTTTAGGCTAACACTAGCCTGCTAGGTCTTACCAGTTACACAGCACTGTGCATTTAAACTATTAAAAAATATGTTGAACAAAGAACAATAAGCAAAAAGCTAAAACGGACAGTGATATAGCATGGGAGAAAATATGAGTCTACATCAGGGGTGTCCAAACTTTTTTTCCTGAGGGCCACATATAAAAAATATACGAAGGACTGGGCCACTCACTAGACTT
>JAOWBC010000115.1:21780101-21805031 GCA_028566105.1 Hypoplectrus providencianus
TTAACCTCTAACTTAAGCATCTTAAGAGTTCCTCTAGTCGTAGTAATTCCAGATCAAATGTAAATGTGGCTTTTATTAAGGTTTTCTTACAGATCCGCTCTGCTGTCACTCCATATCTATAGAGGAATTCATAAGTGTAACTATGTTTCAGAGTTACCTGTGTAGACTACCAGATGTGTGTCTGTGTGTGTGTGTGTCTGTGCGTGTGTGTGTGTGTGTGTGTGTGTGTGTGTGTGTGTGTGTGTGTGTGTGTGTGTGTGTGTGCGCATTTGGGTTGTGGAGTATATTTGTACTGGCATTACAAGCACAAACAGTGTCTTGTAGATAGAACAGCCGTCAACAAACAGGCAGCATCTTAAGCCCTTCTCCTCTTTCTCTGTATGTCTCGTTCAGGTGCCTCCAGAGATAGCACGACTGAGGCAGGATGCAGAAACATAAGATGTGGAGCAAGACCTTTTAATAAGGGTTCAAGATACCATGTTTGCGATTTGACGTGTTTCTGTTTGTCCACGAGCAGTCCAGGTGAGTCATGGTGTTCACAGCTACAAACTTCCCTACAAATCTGTCAACTGTTGACTGATCCTAATTCTGCAATATAATTGGGCTGTTAAAAATGAAGGAAATTCAGCTTAATACCGGTTGTTGGAATTAAATTCAGTAACTTAGGGTGGAACTTAACAGCTCTACAGAACTAGTCTATGATAGTCTATGAAAGTTAAATCAGTTATTTATTATCTATTGTGAAATGGAATTCATTTGAGTAAAACTTTTAATTATATATATATTTAACTAAATCATCCACACAGTTCCAAGTTCAGTACCTCACCCAAGGATACTTTAACATGTGGCCTGTCATGGTGTGGACTCAAACCAACCATCCGATCAGTGGCCAACGACTCTATCATCTGAACCACATTAAATAGACAAAAAAATGTTGTTCCTCAAACTTCAGTTCAGAGAAGATCACATATCTGATCAGTCCCAGTGGTGGAAAAAGTATTCAGATCCCTTAGGTAAAAGGACAAATACCACACTGTGAAATCCTTCCACTACAAGCAAAAGTCTTGCTTTCAGAACGTACTTACAAACGTACACTACAAAGTGTCAAAAACTTCTTATCCAGAATGGCCCAACTCAGACAGTTTATCCATCTAATATATTTTTGTCTTACTATTATGATTGTTGTATTATATGTAGAGCCCATTTTAACTACTATATACTTTTGTGTATCATTTCTTTACATGATTCATTATTTAAAATGTTTTTTCATTTTTTTTAATGTTAGATCTGTACAATGAAGCAACTAAAGCTCTCAGCTTCCTTACAGTAAAACTGCAATATTTGCCTTTAAAATGTAGTGGAGTCGAAGTATAAAATTGTATTTGTGAAATTGTCAAGTAAAGTACAATAACCTCAAAACTGAACTTAAGTACAGTGCTCGAGTTAATTTACTTTCCACCACTGATTAGTTAATATCTGCATGCTGGACAGTTACACCCCACAAACAGTATAATCACAAAAATTGTTAATCTCAACAAGCTTTTAATATCTTTATGAATTCACTACAGGGACCTCAATGACACATTTGTTCAATACAGTAAAGTAGGAGTTTTGTATTATTGTGTTGTTATCCACTGTAATGTTGTATTATTTTTATATCGCTTAATTGTAATATTATTGGTAGAAGCCGTGGTATTTATTAAGTGGTAAGAAAATTATTTGTCAATCATATAATAATCGTTAGTTCCAGCCCTAGTGTCCACCCCTTGTTTTTTACACTCTCCGTTTTATTTGAACTTGCTCTGTGTCAGCCCTGGCTAAACGTGTCATTTTCTTCCCATCACCTTTTCATGTTTTCAATGTAATTTCCTGTAGACAAATCCATCCCCTGCCAGCCGGCGCCTGCGAGGGACTGTGCTTTATATAATAACCAGCGACCCTGGGACACGGGAGTAGGGAGGGGGTGGCTCTTGAAATGTGCAAATGAAGGGAACGGTGCCTGGAGTCAGCGGCAGGATTCAACTGACACACAAGCACACGCAAATATACACACACATAGAGATATACAGGCACAGAGACAAATGCACATATACTGCCTCCCCCTCAGAGCAGAGATAGAAAGGCAGAGCGTGGCCTTATTCTCTATCACGAATCACCACCAGCATGTGTGGGTTGTCTCCCTTTCTAGCCTTCTTTTCTCTCATTCTGTCTTCTGTCTCTGGTTGCCATTTCCCTCACTCTAATTTCTCTCACTCAGTGAATCTTGTCACCTCTTTTTATCCTTTGTCTGTCTCTTTATGACTCTGATATACTCCCTTCTTTCTGTATCTCCCTCTTCCCTTTTAATTTTCTTCGTCTGTCTTTTTTTCGCGACTGTGCTCCCATGCCCCTATCATTTGACTGTGTAATCAGACAGTTCTGTTTCAAGTTTTTTTTGTTTTTTTTAACTGAGCTGAGGAACAGCAGGACAAACTTTTCCCAAAGGTAAATTCAGCTATCAGGACAGATTTGCATTTGTGAGATATTTGTGTGCCTCTGCCATCCAGGTTTTTTCTCAATCTGTTTCAAAGCACCAGCTAGTCAATAGGCCACACTGTGAGCTAAAATAACTTGAAGAGGCAACAAAGTGGAGTAGCTTGCAATGAGACCTTGTTTATGAACTGCAGTCAAAGTTAAGTAATATGCCACATCTGGGAGTTAAAACAAAAAAAAAAAAACACAATTAACAATCAAAACCCCAAACATTCCAATGCCTCCAATCGACAGACTGGTGCTGGTTATAGCGGCAGGCAGTATGTGTGGTTGTTTTAAAGAGCAACTTCAGCTGAAAACCTCTTTTTGTCACTCATTTTATAATGTGATAGGTCATAGCAAGCCATATGAGTATGCCCCACTCCAAAGTGTAATTCGATCTACATGGTCTGCACTGGTCATAGAAGGGTCGACCCACTCCAAGACACAGACGAACGAGTGAGTGAGAAAAGGCAAAACCATCGTACGTCAATAGGTCGTAGCCTCGCCCATAGCCATTTATGGCATGGCACGGACCGTCTTTGCTGAGCTCTCGCTAATACATTCAATGATACTTCGTTTCGGACTGTTGAGGGAAAATTTGCCTCATTATATGGACGGATAGGGTATAGGATGTCACACGAGGTTTGTTTGGCCAGTTTTGCTGTTAACTCAAAACATAGCGATCAATGATAAGCATATTGCGATCGTATGGCTTTGTCTTCTCAATGGAAGCAGATCGTGGGACGAATGCGAACCCGGAAATGTTTTTTTTTGTTTTTTGTTTTCAGGAACCAATCAGGGGTTTTCTTATTGTCGCGTCACCGGTATCCATGAGGAAACCCGGAAAAGCCAGTCGTTTGCCACAAAGGCTATTTCTGGCTCACACAAAACAGCTTGAAACAAGAAGACTAGGACGTTATTTTTCACAGAAACGATACGCAATGCATTCAATCTTAGTGGTGAACACAGCAATATGTGTATTTGTGTATAAAATGATGACTGGAGTGGACCTTTAAGGCTTGTTTTACCAGTTTTATCGTCACCAAAAAACACATTTCCTTAATTATGACCAGTGTGTGACTGATGGCTCAACTGACTTGAGTATCCTATTTATCTTTATGCTTTTATGTCTAATGTTGTGTGGACTTTGTGAGCAGCCATGAGTCTCTCCTACTTCTGGGGGGATTGGAACCGGGCATCCATGCCAACATGATAAATGGTAAATGGGCTGTAGTTATATAGCGCTTTTCTAGTCTTTATGACCATTCAAAGCACTTTTACACTACAGATGGCGCTCATTTACCTATTCACTCACCTATTAATACTTTTGGCAGAGGCTACCCTACGGTGTGTGAACCCCATGGTGCCACCTGCCACCATGGGGTTCACACACTTTGCCCAAGGATGCTTCGACATGTAGGTGCCATGCTCAGGGATGAAACTACCACCTCTCGATCGGCGACCTCTCTACCAACTAAGCCACAGCCGGGTGAGTTAAAGGGGGGGACATGGCAGCATATACCTCTTTCCACAGTGATCCTTGCCAATATGTAGTGACACCATGATAAAATTGACAAGCTTCGGGCGAATATTAAGTTCCATATAATAGTGTTTGTATTCTTGCCCAAATCGAAACATGGCTCTAAAAGCAAGACATCCAGTCTGATTTGGAAATCAAAGGTTTTACAGCACCATTTGGATGTGACAGGCACTCCACAGAGACTGATCAGTTGGCGGAGGCTGTGTCTCTGTATAAACAAAAATTGGTGTATCACTGTGGTGGTCAGGGAGACCCTATGCACACCTTTCATTTACCAAGGGACTTCCTACGATTATTTGTTTCTCTGGTGTATGTACATCCCAGGACTAATGTTGACACCGCCACTCGGGCTATAGTGAAAACAGTGCTGTAATTTGAACATCTACAAACCAGGAAAGTGTTTAGAAAACTTTACTCAGTATGTTACTGTACATGCCCGACATGACTCACCAATCTGGACCTGGGTTTTGTTCAGTAAATCAGGCTTGCAAGTTCCATTGGGGAGCTCCACTCGTTGTGTTGGACCACAGTGAGGTTTATTTAGTTCCATGCTACCAGCAGTCCTAAAGAGGAACAAGCCTAAATGGAGATTGGTTCTGAGGAGTCGAGTGCCTTTATGACTGCTGCAACTGGATTGACTGGGACCTTGTTATTAATACCTAGATTTAGATGAACTGACAGACACTGTGTCCGTATACATTACTTTTTGTGAGGACTTAATCATGCTCCAGAAACAGGACAAGAAGAACGCTCAGGAAAGGAAAAAAATACAATTACAAGGACAAAGTGGAGAGGTTAATCACTTCTAAGTCATGCCCTGCTTGGGAGGATGTAAGGTTCATAATGGGGATGATGTCCAAAAAGGGTCTTACCTCTTTTAGTAAAAGATTCAAGACTCTGTCCCTGTCAAAGCACTGTGCACTTTGACAGGGACAGAGTCTTGAATCTTTTCCGGGGTGTCAGTGAAAGGAAAAGTTCTGGCCTGGATGGTATTGGAGGTTGCGTTTCCTTAAAACTGTGCAAAAAGCTGGCAGATAAATATTCTGTTTGATTTTCAATTTTTTCAAAGGTCCCTTGTATCTGTAAAAACTCTATCACTGTACCTGTGCCAAAAAAATATTGTTGCTAAAACATTAAATGATTTTAGGCCTTCAGCACTTACATCACTGGTGATGAAATGGTTTGAAAAATTGTAAAGGACAAGCTACTGTGCACTGTGAAGGCAAATTTGGATCCTCTCCAGTTTTCTCACCAGTCTGTTTGGGGTGTTGATGATGCAACGAGGTCGCTTAGACTTTTGTACATCTAGTTTTTATTTATTTCTCTTTCATTTCACTTTTAATTGCATACAACCCCATATTTTAGCCAAAAAGTTAAGAAGCATCCACAACATTGATCATACATTAATATGTTGGCTGCTGGTTTGGCTCCACTGGATCCTCCAGGGGTGTGTTCTCTCACCTCTTCTATTTGTGCTGCACACAAATAAGTGCTGAAGCCAACATTCAAAGCTTCACATCCTGAAAATTTGCAAAGAGTTTGGTGGTCATGTCACTCATGAACAGTAGTGACCCTGAACATGACCCTGTCTTAGGAGATTTGACAGATTGGTGTAAAAGGTCATCTTTGGACATTAACATATTCAAAACCAGGGAAATTATTGTAGATCTCAGGACCCCTACAGCAGATAGCGCTGTAGTTCTGCATAGACTGAAAAAATAATGTAGCATGCGTGACCCATAGCCTTTTGGGCGTGTCCACGGTTGCCATTTTGGCAAAGCTGACTCGGTCCAACTCCTCGGATTATCCAAAAAAGGGCAAAGAGCTGGAGTTCTGAAAGGGGTTCAAGTGGAAGCCGTATGCAGAAAAGCGCACCAGCCTATTTCATCGGAAACTGCACTTTTATGAAAATGTTTTTATTTTGTCTTTTATTTAACCTGTGTTGACTTTTTATCAGCTGGAATGGTTCAATAAAAAATAAATAAATAAAAAAACAGGAACAGGTTATAGTTAGGTTGTGCAGCAAAATTACAGGCATAAACCTGCATGAGCTGACCCTGCTGTATCAAGCTAGGGTCTTGAACAAAGCCCAGTCAGTCCTGTCAGACACTAGCCACCCATCTGGGGTGTGTCAGTTCTGACTTTAGGAGGCATCGTCACTACATGAAGGAAAAAATGCAATAAAAAAAAAAAAAAGCTGCTCATATCATCTTAAGGGGTGAGGAAAACCAACTGTTAAATGTACATTTTGTCAAATGTTATTAAAAGTCATTTCCAAAGTAGATGTGGTGCTGTGTAAAATGTAAAATGTAAATTAAAAAAAAAAACATAATTGATTTGCTTTAGAATTGGTGTATGTATTTATAAAAAAAAATAAATAAATAAACTGAATTGAATGAAGATCAAAATGGAATTGGAAACCATTAAATTTGGATTTTCTTTTTTTTTTTTTTACACCATCAACTTCTTTGGAAATCCAATGAATTGCAAGTGATGGCAATAAGATGTAGGTTGGTCATATATAGTTATTTAGTGCTCTCACATATTATCAGTATAAAGAAAAAAAACAGATAAAAATTCAGTGTAAGGGAAATCTTTGCTAAGACTTCAGGTTGTCTTAGGACCCTTTACTATTTTCCTTAAAATTGTACTGTACATGGCCATGAGTAATGGCCAACAGGATGTGATATTGGGTAGATATATAATTATAGAGATATTTAAAAGGGGTGTCAGTAGAACATTTTACCCTTTGCTACTTACGACTTTGAATGAGATCTCTGTCACTGGCTTAGTCTTTGCTCTCCCGATTACAGCATTCACAAGTATGGGTTAAACTTTCAGCTTGCTCAGGGTAAGATAGTTGCATATATCTCACCCTGACCAATTGACACCCATGGTTTTATAGCCAAAGAAATGTTGGCTGCTCCTGCTGTCAAGGGGCTTTTTTTGTTCCTTAATGAGAAAATCTGAGACAGAGGCAGGCAGGAAGAGGGGATGGAAGAGCAAGCATCGGTGCATGCTTGTAGGCCCAACAGCTGGTAACACTAAGTACGGCAGCTCAGTTAGCCTGGCAGGCTCGATGCTGCCTCAGTAACGAGACTAGAATAACGAGCTACTCCACTCCCAACACCCAAGTGTGAAAGTTAACACTCTTGTCCCAGCCACCCTGGGAAATATTATAGAGTCCCACTGCACCTGCCTTGAATTCATTCTCAGTAAATACTTGATATTTATAGGTGTTTGTAATTTCTTCTTCTTTCTGTCATAGCCGTTGTGTTAGTTTTTAGTTTACACCTGAATATTAATATTTATGAGCTCTGTATGGCCCCTTTTTGTTTTATAATAGTTTGAAAGACAGGTTGCAAGTTCTTGGGTAATGGCAAGTTGGTTATTGTGAAGCAAAATTAATTTTTGGCTTGTGCTGTTTAGCTGGTTATCAACTGATAGTCTAACAGTATACAGAAATGACCCACTAGGTGCTGCATTTTACTCAGCGGTCACTCCAAAGTGGAACATAATAAGTCTGATGACTTCAATGCACTCGGTGGTGGTTACTTCCTCAAGGCTGGCTTGTTAAGAAGCGCCTGTGTCTCATCTCTTCCAAATTTTTTTCCATTTTGGTGGACTTTTATGTTTCTTTAAGACTTACTCCACTGTGTCTCACCGCAACAAACCTTAAAAACTGTAGTGCTTGAGCCTCAGTGGCTGTCAAGTCTTCCCAGCAAAGCTTCTTCCTGACAGAGCCAACGACCCAACTTGGGATTCCATGATTTTTTTTTCTGTTTGCCAGCACAGCACAGTGGATTGTTTGTTTATTCCAAATTTGAAAAAATTGATTTTTTTTTTTTAGTGTTAATTTTTGCAGGAACAGCAGATAATTAAAAATAATTGCACCGGAGTTAGCTTGTAGCTAATATACATCAGTTATCCCTGGGTAGCAAAAAGACATAAAAGGCTATCACTGTAAGATGACAAATGACAGTTGCCAGGGTAGCTCGTTCAGGGCATAAAGAAAGAAGGAGCATTCAGAGTCTTGGGTTTTGACCCGCCGCTGTGCCAGAGATCCTTCTGACCAATGACGGTTTGGACTTAGTCGTTAAATTGTGAGGGAGCCTGGAGGACTGAGTTTGATGGCTGGCTCGTTTGTTTGAGAACAAAGAGATTGAGCTGCCATTTTAAGAACCTGACAAATGAAAAATACACTTGCAATTTCAAATTAAAATGAGTCCAAAATGCACAAATTGACGAAATCCATCTGTTCTACATCTGTGAACAGGTGTGAGATTTTACATTAACATCAGGCGTGTATCGGATTAAAATAAGAAGTATCAAAATAGAGGAAATTGTCATTTGTAGGATGTTAATGTAAATATAATCCTTTGACTTGTGTATTTTTAGGATTTTTAGAGAGGCAAGATTGTGTTGACACCTGACCGTGACCACAATGGTAATTATGCCGTAAGACAGATGGGGAAAAATCATACTGTGTCCAAAAAGCTTTGCAGACAGAGTTAACTGCTTCCCAATGCTCAGAGAAAAAGAAAATATTTAACCACTACCTCAGCTCTGTCCCGTGTCACTGCCACTTTCCAAAGTTGATTACAGATCTTGGAGCACGCTGAAGTAAAGACCAAACATTATGTAAAATCCCAATTTTGAAGTGAAATTCATCACCTCTCTCTTTTAACTACTGTCTTGACAATTGGAGCTCACACAGCAGCAGGACAGGCAGAACAGAGGCTGGAATATGAACGATGGAGAAAAAAAACAATCTGGCAAAGACAGAGTAAAAAACAGGCCTCTATATATACTGCAGAATAACAAGGAAATGGTGAACAGGTGAGCAGGGATGGTCATGAGATGAGAGGGTAAAAAAAGTGTTTACTGCAGGATAGAAGATAGCAGCTGGATCTGAAATGACAGGAGAGTTAGTACATGGCAGAGAAAACGGAGCAGGCAACAGAGTGAATACTAGCTGGCTGAAGATGTGACTTTCTTAGTGTCACTCATGTGTGCAGGGAGTCAGCTGTCTTGGCTAGAGAAGACTCTGATAGCTCCTTTTCAGCTAAAGCTTTCCAGGAACCAGAAGCCTCCTCTGTGCATACCTGTTTAATTCCCCAACATGTTTGATGAAACAGATTACAAAGAGCTTACACCGGAGTTGCAGTTTAATTTATATTAAACTTCAAATGAAGCTGCTTTAACTATTTTTTTCTTTAGTTTCTGTGTTCTATAAGAGATTCCAAGTACACCTAACTGTCGTTCCTGAGCCTTTTTTTCTTTGAACCGAGATCCGTCTACAATTAACGGTTCATTAAGCTTCATTTGGACATCACTACTAATAGCATGTCAGAGCAGCAGATTCAGTGCTCTGTCTCTTCATCCACAGGATACATACAGGCACAGCAATAAGTTCTCTGCTCTGGAGGTTTCAGGTTTCCTTTTTGGATTTTTTTACTTTCAAAGTTGTGACTCTACTCGGTAGATAATTAATCTTCCTTCCTATAGAATAATTCCTTATCATTTCTGTCCTAATATTCAGCAGTAATATTAACAGTAAACATTCTCTTTTAGACTGTTTCTCTTATTAGACCTTTTAATATCATATTCAGTGTCTTTTGTTATAAAATAAATATATAAAAAGACTTGAATAAAAGTTTCTGTGACCGCCCTGCTGCCCCTTGTCTACCCCCCAGGCAGACGGGACCCCTACTTTTAACAACAGTGGCTTAGAACATCAATGTTTAGACTCATTGATTAAAAAAAAATGACTGACCCAAGCCGAGACTCACTCATACTGTCTGTACATCTGCAGACTCATCATGCACATTTAATGCCTTTTTTTAACGAGCAGTGTTGTGAAGCTGAGGAGGTTTAGTTACACTGCAGTGAACATGGAAGATTGTTGGGGCGGCGGCGCACCACTGGTGCTATGCTGACAAATGAACAGTCATGCTGTGCTTCTGAGTCTTAAATTACTTAATCCTCCCCCCCAAAAAAACATCACATCATTCTACATTCAACATCAGCGGCACAATAATGACAGATGAGTCTGAGCCAGGTGATTAGCATACAGCCCTAAAGCTGAATTGCGGCGGTCCAGCAGTTATGGGGGCTGTAAAATGGCGATCTGAGAGCTGCAGGTTGCAGTGCCTTGTGTGAGGAATTTACCGTGCGGTGAGGGATTGTCTGGAGCACCCTTGAGAAAAGTATTTAACCTTTAACTGCTTCCCTTAATGTCACCCTGTCCCTGATACAGGCCACAGCAAAACAGAGAGGGAGGGAGGGAAATGCAGTGGAGCTAGGCTGCCCCCATCTGGTGAACCTGAAATACTATCACGTCTTACTCCCAGTGAGATGCAGTGAGCTGGAGGTATAACAGTAATGAAGGCAAAATGATCATCATCAGTGCATTATGGCAGTAGTTGCTTGTTTTTTGTTTGTCCAATAAATCCTGCTCTCTGCTGTCTGCAGAAGGCCAGCATTTAGTCGGTGCAGATATTGTATTCATCTCTCTGATTCGACTGTTTAGCTGCATCAGGTTTGCCTGAACTCCTTCCCTGAACCTGGCTGAATAGTGGATTAGGAGAACCCTGGGAAAGGAAGCCTTCTGGTCTCTGTCTCCCTCAGAGCCTTGATGAAATTTTCATGGAGGATCTACATCAACATGTGCGTCCAGTTGACAGCATTATACTTGGTCAGGAGGCTGGTCTGCCCCTTACGGCCTGCTGGATGGACCATTTTCATAACTACTAGCATGACCAGTCGTCTTTGATGGCAAATGTTAGCAGACATCTGCTAAGTATTGCTCCTATTGTATCACTCAGCAAAAGTTATATAAAGTTATGTAAGATAGTGTCCTCCTCTATCTGGCTCTATTAGCTCTGTTTAGCTGACTTCTTACCTCTACTTTACCTCTGTTGGATCTATTGTTGATTATTTTTTTCTCTTTGAGGTCCCACCTGCCAGAGTCCGCTCTCTTAGTCTGACCAGACAAATGATAAATTCTTCCCCAAATTCTACACCATTTCTTATCTGTGCATCAGCTAATAATGACATACTTACATTTACAGGTATTGGCGCCCTCTAGTGGCAGAAGTGATTATGAATGACCCCCAAGGCAGAAGTAACAAAAGTGAAGGGGGAAGCAAGGACACAGAACGATGTTCATTTTTTTTAACTAACCTTGGGGAAGTAGTTTTGTTAATCAAACTGTGCCCATTTTACAATGTTAACTGACTATTTTTTTATTTTTTCCATTTAAGTATGAGAACTTCTGTAACTGGTAAGGATGCTACATTTTGAAATGCTTCCATGGATGGTTTTCTCGTCCTACATTTTTAAATCATTTTCTTCATTGTTATAAACTACGTATTTTTCAGGCTTTGTAGTTTCTAAGTGAACTAGGACTTTTCCTTTGTTGAATATATAATTTAGAGTTTAATGAAAAAAAAGTCTGCAAAAAAATATCACAAAATGAAAATGGAATCAGAAGCTTTGACAGAGTTTCAGTGTTTTATTATTTGGTCATGCTCTCTCTTTGAAAAGGATTATTAATGGCAGCGGCAGAGCACAAACTGCAGAGCATGCACTGTGTGAACCCACACACCCGTGGCTTCTTTATGCTCAACTTCTTAGTATAACCAGTGGGAATCAAGCTTATACAAACACATCTTTATTTCCGCCTGACAGAATATGTTGTACTGAACTGTCAGTCAATCAAACCTGCTTTCACTTTACATCGCTCTTAGCAGTATTCATGTGTTAATGGAAGTCAGCGAGAACAAGTGACAACAGATCATTTCTCACATCAAACTTATTATAGGCTGTGTGCATACATGGCCTTTAGTCTCTGTGTGATGAGATATCTCACATTCTGCAGATTATTTCACACCAAGGTTAACAGTCCCTGCACAGAAACACAGTCATGGAGAAGATATGATTTACAGTGGCAGGGCCTGCAGGGACTCCGGACAAAAAGCCTAATGCAGCTTTCAGTGGCAGCCCTGTTCCTATCACAGCCCTTTCAATAGAGGTGACTGAGGAATTTTAGCCTGGATGCAAGCTTATCTACAGAATGCCAGGCAGAGCGCCGCAGCACACACATCAACATGATGGTTACAATAAAACCTGACCAAACTTCTTTTATCAGCAGAGCTACATTTTAGACAAATCGGGCACATTTCTCAAAGTTCACCACTGTGAATGTCATTACACTGAAAGTATCTGAGCTCGGCTGAACTTTTCTGAATTAAAACTCTTTGAACATCCCAATAAAGAAACATCAGCCACTACACTGGGTCATAAGCTCTATTGTCTGTTGTATTTCAGTTGTCTATCCAGCTCTATTCTAGAAAGTGTTTTCCAATAAATGGAACTAAGTGAGGATTGAAATGATTGGTGAGGATGTTTCAGGGGAAATGGGAAATCCACTGTTTTCTACTAAAGAGAATCTTACACTGTCTCAGAAATATATATCATTTTCATTACATTTTCAATTTTAATTGTTTTGATTGTGTTTCCTTTAAATTAGTTGAAAGAGGGGTTTTTTTATGTTTTCTCTCCCGGCCTGTTTATCTTCGCCCTTCCTGCTCCACCCCACTGTCATTATCAAACCCAGAGAGGCTGTTCCACTTCACGAGTATCATGGTTTTAAAAAAATAAATAAACATAATCACAATGATATGTTGGAGAGAATATGCCATCGATTAAAAAAATCATTTTTACTTATGACAAAAATTAACAATGCCAGAACAGAAAGAAATAGAAATAATGTAGGAAGTGCTGGATTATTTACAACAATATAAGATATTGTAACTTAACATTAACTTTACATGATAATGTTAAAATTGTATTTTAAGAGGATGTAAAGCAATGAAGAGTGCCCTTTCATATAACAAACTATACCTCAAGGTAACGCTACTATGGAAGCCTATGTTAAAAAATATACCGTTTAAATTATGTATACAAATATCACTGTACTTCATTTATACTAGCTGAGGGAAGATTTGTCTTTTTTAGAAATATATGTCAAAGCATACTTTTAAAGGATACTTTAAGTTTAATAGTGGTAAACTTTGAGTTCATAGTTTGCTTGGATCTAACTCTGCTCTTTTTAGGGAAAAGACTTTCTTGCTGAGATTTAGATGTACAGATTGGTATCGATTTGTTCAGGGGGAAACAGCTAGCTTGGCTCAGTGTGTAATTCTGCTTACCAGCACCTCTAAAGATGACTTATTAAGAAATCATTATTTATTTGTTTTAAATACTGACGGGTCTCAAGGAAGTGACAGTGATTGTTTTATGTAGGCTAAAGAAGTTTACAATTTAATTTCACACTTTCTCAGATCTACAATGTGTGGACTGTGCTGAAAAGATGCTACCGAACATCCTTCCCAAATCCACATTTGCAAAGCAGATCTCTTGTGGCAGGGCTGAAGGCAGCAGCATCACAGAGTGTGTCAGAGCAGAAAGCACAGGAAGTGCTACTAAAACATTTACAAAGCATCTTGTTATATTCTATTGGATCTGACACATCCGACAGAAGGAGTGAAAATGTGGTCCACCTACCTTTGCTTTTCACCAGCTGAGAGAATTAAACGCGCTTGTTGCACGTTCACAAAGATGACAACCAGACAAGTGGGGCTACTGTGACACACGTCAGTGGAATTTTCAATGACAATGATCTTAAAATAGACTGTTCCTGCTTGTTTGGCCGACAATGTGTCTGTAATCTTTGGTAAACACGAGCAGGAGCGGCTGATTAAGTGTGACCGTAAATGTCATGTAATCCCCAGATACCTTCTGAGCGCTGTGGAGGCTTTAGGTTGTGATGATAAAGCAGGTTGTGTAAATGAATAACGTCTGTCCACAAAAGTGTAGGTTTGATGTCAGAAGAGGTGGGCTTCATACCTACTGAGAGATCATGGTGGTGCACCTTTTTCAAAAAGACTCTGCTATTTGACTTCTGTTCAATGCCAGTGTTTGTTTTTTTGTTAGAGATTTAACCACTGTGTTCTCGTGTGTGTGTGTGTGTGTGTGTGTGTGTGTGTGTGTGTGTGTGTGTGTTTGTGTCCGTGTGTGTGTGTGTGTGCGCACGTACAACCTCATTAAATCAGAGGATACTTAATCCTCTTTGTCTCCTCTTCAGTCCATAATGTGCTCCCTCCACTGTTTCCTGGCAACACCCTGAGCCTATGGCCAAGTTCATTTTAATTCACTTTTCTGTATATGGCCAAGATTCAGGAAAAAATGAAAGAGGGTAGAAAAAGATGAAACCTCAGGCAGAACAACAGAGGTCCAGGATGCAGCAGACGTTGTTAGATGGATTTTGCTTTACATATTTAAGTTCATCTTGAAGTCACACATTGTTAATGTCATTTTTGTTGTTCAGTGGTTGTCTGGAGGACTCTGCAAGTGTTCCAGTTGAACACAAAATAGGTCTTTATCAAACTATGACCATCAGTACTCACTGAAGTCTGGAGGTCAGCACTTCCAACTGTAAGAAGATGTGAAAACTAACAGAAAAGGTCATATAAGCTTTTAGCAGCTGGTGGTGCGCAGCGAAGCATACATGTGTGCTGAAAATAACACAAATGACATACATGCAGTTTCAAAAAATTGTAACAGCAATGTGCAAAAACAACAATTAAAATCACTTAGATGTATAAAAATAACAAATTCAATTGTACAAAAAAAGAGAGAATTAAATAAAATTCCAAGAAAATTCTTCAAAAAATATTTAAATTTACAGTTACCTGAAAATAAAAAAAAAATATATTTTTTTGTCAATTGCTCTTGGGGCCCCCTAGTGGCCGCGGGGCCCTAAGCGGTTGCTTAGTTTGCTTATGCCTTGGGCCGACTCTGGGATGGATGGATGGATGGATGGATGGATGGATGGCAAGAACATCAAACTTTTTTATGGTTATGATGCATTTTTGGTTATGGTTAAATTGATAATTACGTGGCTTAGGTTATCAAATGATTGTGGTCATGCTTTGCTAGAAAAGAAAAAAAAAACAGAAAAACAAAAAAAAATACTGCTAACTGTTCCTTTAAGTTCAGTTTGGTACCTGGTTTTAATGTGTTTGATACATATACTCCACTTTTGATTATTTCATCTAGTTTTGCACTATGTTAAGCATTTAATTTTGACTATATTTGTAAATTTGATTAATGTGTTATATGTTATGGTATGATCAGGCAGGCCTTTTGTGTGACCTCTGATTGAAAGTAGAATAGCAACAAAGTAACTGAGTCAGCATGACTACTTCTCTAGAACGGGATAGCTTTACATTGAATGCTTTTTATGTCTCATGTTACACTCCATCCATACACATTATTTCATACATTCTCCGCTGATGACCAATGCTCCAAACACCCGTTGTTCTGAAAGCTGTTATCAATCTAACAAACAGAAGTAATGGTTCATATTACAGTGAAGTCTTTTCCTTGTCAATATGGATTTTTTTTTTACATGAGAATGGAGTTTCTTACAGTTGCCACCCAGCAGGATGGCTAAGGACTCAGTTTTTGGTCAGCCTTAGCAGAAATAATCACCGTATTTTCGGGACAATAAACCGCACCTTAAAGAAGCTGAGTAATACATACTGTTATTCACGGTAACAACGCAGACTTCAAACATTTAGCGGTATCAAACTGTGTGTTTTTTAAGTGATACAACTGAACGAAGTAGAGAGTTATTGTGAAGACGCTCATCAACGTTTTAACAATATTTAGAGTTATGGTGAATGGGTTTAATAAAGTTTGACTGACTGATTTATCTGACTGTTTTGTTTCGCTTCATGCGCCTTATAGTCTGGTGCGCCTTATATATGAAAAAAGATCGAAAATAGACCATTCATTGACACCGCGGCTTATAGTCCAGTGCAGCTTATAGTCCGGAAAATACGGTGGTTGAAATAAGGCAAGTGTGGGGTAAGGTAAAATATTGTAAAAGACCACAGGTTGGAATTAGAGATAATGTTTGCTCTGGTTAAAGTTGTGAATGTTGTATCTTTTAACGCTGCATGGCAATTCAATGCTTGGTGGTTTTGTTACTAGTACCGGCTATTTGGCAAGTGATGGCTTTGTAAGTGTGGTATAACTACAAACATTTAGAGAAAATTGCAGTGGTTTTTATTGCAGCAATCTTTGAAAAGCTCAAGCAGCTAAACTGGCAAACATGAAGCTGTAGGCGGGGTGCTGAGCTACATGGCTCCCCCACAGTTCGTAAAGCAACTATGTAATGGCTATAGGAACAAAAACCATTATATGCTTAAAGGCATTATGGATCCTCTTCTGCTCTCTTCTTTTTTCAAGGTTTAATTATTAGAAGTGCACAGCTTTGGCATATAAATATGTATGTTTCACATGTATTTCGGCATGTATAGTCCTGTCTGTCAGTATTAGAGGCAGCTTAAAGAGACAGGCGGCTGATTACATGTTGAGGCGTCACTCCTCCCCCATTCGTATTCACATGTCAAGTCTCCTTATTTCCCAGTTTGCTCACTGACAGGAATGTAGGAGGTGTGCTCTGGTACAAAGACATGGATGCAGCATTTTGGATCCATTGCACAAAATTATTGAGCATGCAGAAATCAAAAAGTTAGCCAAGGATTCTGACAGTGCACCTCTGAAAATGTTTAATAGAAGAATATTGAATATAAACAAAATTAGGATTACATAAATATGAGTATTTGCATATTAAACAGTAATGAGGTCTTTATTATCTCCAGTTGATGGGGTCAGGGTGGGTTAGGATGTCTGCATATATTTGGCATCAGCCTTTACTCAGATAAAGTAAAATGGAATAACAACAGTTTATTTTTTTAATAAATAACTGTAATTTTACTTCTTACACGTTCCTGCAGCAGTGAAGTGTGCCGCTGTGAGGGAATTATTTTATCTGGCCAGAAAGATTGGAGACATTTAAATATGTCAGACTTCAATAGATTTCACAAACCGGTTATTACCAGATAATGGAAACCCGGGGCGACAGGGCAATGAAAGAAGAGCAGAACTTTAGTGTGCTAAAAAGACAGTGACAATGCCATGAAAGGAAAATAAACTGTTAGTGCTGGGTAAACTGGCTGCACCTATTATTATTCTGCAAGAAGGTAAAAAAAAAAAAAACGTTTCAAAATATGTTAGGGATTGGCAGAAGAATTCCATCTGAAATACACTATATTGGTCACCTGTTAAGTAACATCCCATCCTACATATGGTGTCAGTGCACCCTTCATCAACCTTCTGGGAAGGCTTTCAACAAGGTTTTGTAATGTGTTTTTGGATATCTTTGCCCGTTCTTCCCTATTGTTGAGTAAGCACATTGATGTTTTTCTTTTTTATCCCAAAGGCTTTGGGGTTCTATGGGGTTGATGTGCAGGCCAGTCAAGTGCATCCATGGACCTTGCTTTGTGCACTGATGCAGTGTCATGTTTGAAAAGGAATGGGCCATCCCCAAACTGTTCCCACAAAGTTGGGATCACAGAATTTTCAAAAGTCTTTTGGTATGCTGAAGCATTCGCCGTTCCTTTCACTTGAATTAAGGGCCCAGGCTCAACTCCTGAAAACAACCTCACACAAACCCACAAAACGTTACACTTGGCACAGTGCAGTCATTCAAGTACCATCCATCAGTTTGCCCCATGTGGAAGCGTGATTCGGCACTCCAGAGATCATGTCTCCACTGCTCTAGAGTCCAGTGGCGACATGCTTTACACCAGCAGTCCCTAACCTTTTTTGTGCCACGGACTGGTTTCGTGGAGGAAATATTTTCATGGACCTGTCTTCAAGGTGTGGTGGATAAACACAACAAAGAAATTATATGACCAGCTTGAAAATAAATATCTTATAATTCACATAATGATAGTTTTAAAAAAAAAAAGTAAAACGCTTAGAAAAATTTGATTTACCGTAATGCAGTATCAGTGGGAGCCCTTATTGTTTCTGTACAAACGGTCCCATCTGGGAGTCAGTTTCTTATGTCCAGTTTGTTCTGGTTTGGTTTTGGTTGCTGTCATGGAAACAATGTTCTGCAAAGACGTCTGTTTACTCATTTTTTTAGCTTGTTTGTGGGTTTTATCGAGTGGTAACTATCACGTGATGTGTCAAGTGACGTGCAGGAAATGGCAGAGAATCCACTCATTTTTCAAAATAAAGCATCTTTCAGAGTCTGGTAATCAATTAAATGGAAACAATGTTATTTTTTTGTTTCTGTGTGGTGACCCACGGACCGGTACAGGTGCGCGGACCTTTGGTTGGGGACAACTGCTTTACACCACTACTTCCAGCACTCTGCATTGCATTTAGTGATGTATGGCTTGGATGCCTGCTGCATGGCCATGGAAACCCATTCTATACCTTAGCTTATCTGAAGGCCACAAGAAGTTTGGAGATCTGCAGTGATTGACTCTGCAGAAGGCTGGCAAAAGCTGGCTAGCATTCCCTGACTCTGTCCATCATTAAACATGGCCTACGACTTTGTGGCTGAGTTGGCTTCCACAAATGTTTGTAGAAATAGTCTGCTTCATACACCTGTGGCCCGGGAAGTGATTGGAATACCTGATTTCAATTATATGGATGGGTGAGTGAACACTTTTGGCAATAAAGTGTAGTCCAATGGTTTATCCCAACAGTCTTCATGCGGGGACAGTTAATGGCGCTAATCCCACTTCTCGACTGCAAACTTTGCCCAGCCTTTCACAGCTTTCACATGACACTGTGTATGAAGGATGCATCAAATATGAAACTCTCTCAAACACAATGGTGCAGCCGTTTTTTCAGTTTTGTGTTGTGGCAGTGAATACACATTGTAGATTAGAATTTCCATGTGTATAAACACTGGAGATTCTCAAAACTTGAGAAGGGCTGTTGTCTTGCTTTGCTGGAAAGGGAGTCAGTGGGATTAAATGTTTAAAATACATAAACATGTATGGTGTAATTTATTTACCCTTTCATCAGGCGTGTTTTGGTTCGATCGAAACAATTTTTCCCATCATCCAAGCACAAAAACTTTTTGGCAATCTCTTGTATTTTCCTTTATTTCCACCCAGTTTTTTTAACGGCAATAGGATAAAACATCCTGTCCGCCTATTTATAAAGTACAGGTGGCAGGAAACGCACTTCACTTCACATCTTGGGACAGTGTTCGAGAGCTAAAGCCCTGCCATGTAATTGAAATTTATTTTTGAAGCTTTGAGTATTATTTTGAAAGGTAAGTAAATAAGCTACTCTAACATTTTCAGGATATCTCTCTACCTTTGGTGTTTTCCTCTGCCTTCTTTATGCATTAACACCCTTCTATATCAGTACATACAGGAAGTTTTCAGAGTGAAGATAAAAGCCTGTAACACATAGATGACTATATAGAAACTAGTAATAGGAATATGCTTTTGTATTATTGCTGGGATATGTGCAAGAGACGTCCTCTCAGTTAGTCCTCAGCAAGTACATAACTCTCCACTCAGCTGTATCAGTGTTATAATAGGAACTTTAGTGAAAAGATGTGTGACAAAAATAATTCCTATAAGACATTTCGTCATCCAGACATTAAAGTGGCTTGCAGACAGGATATCGTCAAATTCTCATTCATTACAAATGAGCTACATTCATAATTGTTTGAAAATGCGATGTTGTAATTCAGTTGCTAATTTTAAAAGGTTCATAAGTTTGTGTCATAGTGTTATGTTTTCATCCAGAAACCGAATCACAGTGGCTTCACTCACCACAAAGCTGGAGGCCTGCTGAGAGGCAGCTGATTAAAAGGGGTGGAGGGGTGGTGGGGTGTCTCCAGTAATTTAGGATCCTTATCGTTTGTTTACCAGGGCCAAGGTCTATGATTGCGGCACTAATACTGAATGGGCTCCCACATCCTCAGTCATAATGGAAAATAAGTGGTAGAGAATGCAGAGTCAATTCCTTTTAGAAAAGACTTGATTAAACTTTGTTCTGGGAATCTGGGTGTATTGAGATGCAGAGCACAGGCAAAACATTTCTCTGCAGGCTGAAAATTAAACCAGGCCCCAAACTATTGCATGCTTTGTTTACTTTCCTCAGGTTTTTGAATTGCACAGCTCCAAAGGAAGTCGCCTCCCGACTAAGAAATCACACTCAAACTTGAGTCGCACGGAGCCGTGTCACGAGTGTCATCCGCCGCTCGATCAAACTTTGTCATCAGGCGCAGGGATGAACCAGTCTCCGCTCATCACATGCCTTTTATTTTAAACTAGTAGAGACATGGAATTAGTAATAGCAATGCTATGTGAGCTTGTTTGAAAGGCAATTAAATACCATCCAAAATGAGATTCATTTTTAGAAGGAAAAACATGCATGTCTGTTTTTAAAGGGATTCTTGATCTCTGACATCAAGATATCTGAATGAAAATAGGATTTCCCCTTCACAGACATGCCCATGGAACCATGCAGCTATTCCCATGCAGCACAAATTTTATTTTTATTACCTATTGTTTTTCTCCATTTCTGCACACTGGATCAGTCGAGGAATTGCATGAACTGGAAATCACCAGAAAGAATTTGATTCATGTGGATTTAATGATCCTTATGTTATCCAAGTCACCCGATCTTACAAAGTGAAGTGAATCAAGTTATTTATCAAGTATCAATTATCAAGTGAAATACGTTTTCTTTTTTACACCAAATAACATGCTGGTGGTACATAATGTGTGGAAGATATGTAAGTCAGTGGACTATTCTTAATATAGCACAAAAAATATAATTCATGTGCAGGTCCCAGTTGTAAAAAAAAAAAAAAAGGTTTCTGTTAATTTATCCTACAAAAATCACTGACCCCGGTTAAAGGCAATATAAAAATGTAAACTGCATTTCCACACAGGACACAAATCCTGTCCTTGCATGAAAGTGCACTCTTTGTTCAACCCCTCCACCTCCACTTCCTCCCCATCTGAGTGTCACATCGGCCATTTAAACTCCACATTGCCATCAGCCATTATCACCGAGTCACTGAATGACATTGTCAAAACAAGGATAACTGTGCCCAGCATATAAGGATCCCCTCTGGCTCTACATTAGCATGTAATATCCACATATATGTGCCACCAGCATGTATATCAGTGTAAAAAAAATGTGGTACCTTCACGTAATTTTGTGAGATCAAGCTGGCTCTAGTGTAGAAATGTTTGTGCCTATAGTGGCCATTACATTGCAGTTGAAAGTCTGAGAGTACGAAGTGACCTGCTGAAGACACACACCATTGATTTCTGAGTTCATGTAGAAACAACGCTCAGTCAACACATGCCGCTGGCAAGTTACAATTGAGTCCACTCAATTAGTCAAACGTCTGCACAGAATTTTATAATTACTCTCTTTAGTCCTTATCTGTATGTCTCAATTGTTTTCATGCTTGTTGTTTTCTGAGGCTGATTTTGCTTTCAGAACAAAGCATCTAATTTTGTTGTTCTCTTACTAAACATATAGTGTTCAATCTCGTTCTTTGTCTTGAGGACTTTACTCTCTGCAACAGTTTTGTCATATGTTTATGCCTAAAATTGAGTATTAAAATCTCTGTTTCTCAAATGTATTTGGGGCTTGACTTTAGTCTTGTGTAAATTTCCAGGTCAAATAAATAAGATAGTAAACTAGTTTGACAAGTCTCTGAAGCCTGCTATCATGTTCACTGCCTTTTAAATCTTTGGCTGTTCCATGTACATTTTTCATCCAACAGTTAGGCCGACAGTGGGACTTCCTTTCTCTTATCATCACCATTATTGACCGAGACCAATTTGCAGCAGACTTTCTCTAAACCCTGTCGAGAGCCCACTCCATAA
Organism: Hypoplectrus providencianus; assembly: GCA_028566105.1. Classification (NCBI taxonomy): domain Eukaryota; kingdom Metazoa; phylum Chordata; class Actinopteri; order Perciformes; family Serranidae; genus Hypoplectrus; species Hypoplectrus providencianus. The sequence goes on from JAOWBC010000115.1 coordinate 21,801,963, forward strand.
TCACCATCTCATCATGATAATCAACACTCAGCGCTCTGTGGCCTCTGTGATGCTCTTGAGGAGAAGCTTAGGCCAAACCACATGATCTTGTCTGCTATAAATTGCTGCCTGATAGAGAAACCACTTGATACTGTTTCTGTAACTTTACAAAGTCACTGAATTGCTGTGACTTGGCACAATGTACTTATGTCCTTTGAAATAACAGCCGCGATTAGGATAATGCCTTCATACTGTGCATTTATTGAAGAGGGTTGTATTCAGAAAGAAAATCCTTTCTTTCTGCTCCAGCTATGGCTAACAAGGCTTTAGTGCTGGTTACAAAGGGAGGCTGTAAAAAATAACTGAACACGCACATATATAATAAATAAAATATTACCAAAAAAATAATAATGGAAGAGCAACAGAAGGGGAATAAATAAAATCATCCTGATAAACAAATTAGTAAAAAAAAAAAACCCATAAAACATAAAAGCACCAGCACTTCACTTTTATGGCGTCTGCAGCAAATGATAGATGTAGTGTTGGCAGTGAATATAACAGAAACATAATACCAGCAGTAGTATCAGTAATGATAGTAGAAATATAATTCAAACTATCCCACAGTTATAGTAACAGTAGTGATGTGCCAATCAGGCCTCATGAACCATTTTTTTAATTTTCAGAGCCCACTAGAGGGGGCTAAATAAAGAAGCGCTGAACTGTGCTGTTTCCCTGGCAACATCAATGTCAGTTCCTACAGCAAGCAGTTTGTGAACATTTAGCATTTTGCAGCTTCAGAGCCAAATACGACACAATATAAAGGACTGTATCAGCTAGAACACAACTCCAAATTAATGCTAAGATTGTTCTGCTGGCACATTTTCCAACTTTAAATAGAGATAACATGACGGTGTTATCATGTAATTGCTATTTAAACCTCTCATAGGAAGACAACAATAACATGAATTTGATGTCATCATTAAACAACCAAAAAAAATCACCTCTACCTCCAATATATGTGGCTTTATGTGCAGCTAGATGCATTATTGGCTCACTCGTTTCTAACCTTTCATACAGTTTTGTAAGATGGAAAGCAGTAAGATTACAGAACCTCTTCACTCTGTATACAATGTAAAACAATTACTCAATCCACAAATCCATAAAGATAAATTTCTTTTTCCTCACGGGCCCTCACAAAGTGATTTACAACTAATAATTTAACAGGCTAAATATTCCTTGAACTAGTTTGAGATGTGAAAAAAAATCATTGGACTCCACCATAACTCCATGGTTTTCTTTGGTCAGTCATGACTTTTTCTACATTGTATAAGAACTTGGTTTAATTTGGATAACAGAAAGACAACAGCACAAGCTGCCGGTCCTGTCATTGGTGTTACACTGTCTATCTCACATTTCCCCCAAGGAAGCCTTTCCAAAAGGGTTCATTTATTTATAAACTGTGATTCCATCCTCTGTATGGAAAGTTCAGCTTCTGGTACCAAGGACAGGTATAACAAAGTGAGGGACTAATCAGCTTTGATACCATCAAACCGTTTAATGGTTATCAGTCAGTCAGTCAGTGATGACTTCATGCCCTGCAAGTGGTGGGTGGTGCATTTTTTTTTATCCATAGATAATAGTTGAATGTACTCAAGGTATTTGAAGCAAGCTTTTCTAAGTATTTTATTGTCCTTGGTTTAATAATCATCCAAAACTATATTCTGTATTTCAGCACTAAAATGTTAAAGTAGAGGCTTAATGTAAAAGCACAGTAGGTTTATTAGAGCTATTAATTAAACAGCCGCCTGCTGCGATAGGAAATGAGGCTGATCAGTGCATACACCAAAGCAGCGAGCTAAAAGAGTGGAAAAAAAAAAAAAAACACAGTAGAGGCACAACAAATGTCATTAAATCAGTTATTTTGTCCTTTGTTATTTATTTTTGCATTATAAATAATTTGCATTGGTGGTGCTTATTAAAAAATGTTTTTTCTATAATTGCACCCCCTATCATTGGCATTGCATCAACCAATCAGAACATGTTTAGCTTGCTGTATGTGTTAATACAGCCTGAAATGAATCAATGAATTTCATTTAAAATTTTATTAGCATAACAGAAATTTCACAACTGCAAATGGATAGCTTACCTTGTAGTCACAACAGATCTTCTTGCTTCTTCTATTTTGATTGCTATATATATGTTTAGACAGCATTAACATTCAAACAACAGTTAATTTGAATATGAACTGCTTATTTGAAAACCAAAGGTGAGAAATGAAAACAGTCAAACAAAGTTGATATAGATGCACATCATTTCAAACCCATTCCTTTGTTGATAAAGAGATTATAATTTAGTACAGGTCTGCACTCTGATAATTGTCATATAATCATGCACAGCAATTCAGCCAATCACATGGCTCGTACCACGACCACAGCAAGGCAATCATCAACATAACCCCAAGTTACAATGCAGCCCAAAGGGAACTTTGTCCTGTAATTTATCATAAAATAGATCAACATAACGTTGGTGGTGTTTTTGTAAATATTATTATCAGGGGTAGAGATGACAAAGTACAATATCTCACTCACACACAAACACACACACATACACACGAGTGTGGAACGGGAGTGTCTTTCATTGTCTTAACCGCTTTATCCAGGTAGTCGCGGGGAGGCTATCTCAGCCGGCTCTGTGCCAGAGGCGGGGTACACCCAGGACAGGTGGCCAGCCTATCGCAGGGCAGACAAACACATTCATGCGCACATCGACACCTACGGCCAATTTAGAGTCCCCAATTCACCTAATGTGCAGGTTTTTGGACTGTGGGAGGAAACCGGAGTACTCAGAGTAAACCCACGCACCCAGAGGGAGAACCTGCAAACTCCATACAGAAGTGCCTGGTCGCCCGGGATTTGAACTCGCAATCTCCGGCACCAAGCACTCTTGCTGTAAGGCATGAGTGCTAACCACTGCACCAGGGCCCGGAACAGGAGTGTGTGTTACTCATAGACTGGTGTTACTCATTTTCACCATTATCTCAGGTTGTCATCTCCCCCTTTCAAGATATGGGGATCCTGTGGCAAGACCCCC
>JAOWBC010000115.1:21806855-21825401 GCA_028566105.1 Hypoplectrus providencianus
CACTTTATCCTTACTGTGTAGGAATAACTTTGATTTAGAGATAAATCCAATAAGGCAACAAATTGCTGTCCATTCGTAATCTGGGCCAAAATCACAATTGCACTAAAGGGGTAACACCTTCCAGCCAAGGTGTATAATGAGACAATGGGCCTCTGGGTACAGGCTTTTACAAAGGAGGGCTCTGCAAGACACAATCTAGTTGTTCAGCCTTTTTGTGTCTCTTGTAGTTGTTTTTTGGGGGGTGAGATTGTGTCTCTAATAGCTATTTTGCCCCTTTCCAGAGTCTCTTTGTGTATCTTAGCTGTATCTTGTAGCTGCTTTGGTCACTAGTCTTTTTGTATACATTTTATGTTTCTCTATGATATTATTGAGGCTCTTTGACATTTTGCAGCTGAAGGCATGATGCTTAAGGCCCTTGTACCTATGCCCAGGAGGCCTGTTCAGTAATTTATCAAAGCCTACTGCTCCTCCTTTGAGACCTCAGATAAAATAACAACCACTTGGAAGAACCTGGAAAACGTTCCAGAGGTTGGTTCTGATAAAATGCCACAAATACATGAAATGCCTCCTTTTGATAGGGAGAGGAAGCAGCTCTACTCTGATCCTTCCTGCCACGTCTGAGGTCTTAACCTGGACTCTCAGGGTTTCCCTAACCACCCGAGGGTAACTTATATTTACAAGTCATTATTTAGCTTGCCATCCAAAGCTGGTAACCAAAGGTGAGGATTGGAACGTAGATAGACGGGTGTATGTGTGTTAACACATCAGTGTGCTTTACAGATGGAGGGCAGGTAACTGGAGGCAGGGTCTGAGGCATGACTACAAAAGCTGCACTCAGGCCTAAAAGTTTTTCAATAGTTGAATTTAAAAAAAGCAAGGGCAACTTTGGCGTTTCAATCAAGTCTGGAGGCCAAATTATGTGAAATTAAAGAGTAAACATTAACATGTCCTGAGTGTAAATTGTTACCATGCAATCCAAATATGTCCCTGACTTTTTTAAAGGGGTAGTTTTAAGTGATGCAATAAAAGCTGTCAATGACACTCCAGGTAGGAAACAAACACATTTTTTGCTGCAGAGGGGAACTTCTGTGTTTCTACATGCCAACGCACAGAGTATATGTTGGCAGTTGAGGAAATTAAATGACTGTGTTTAGCAACAATATTGTGCACATATAATAACATTTTTAGGATGGGCCTTTGTTAAGGTGGTTATGCGCTGCATACAACTCTGAACTAAAAAAAATCTGAACTACCCCTTTATCTGACCCAGATTTTCAACAGCATTTTGGCTCAACTCATGGAGTGGTTTGGGTAGAAAATATGACCCAAAGTTAGCTCCTGTTGCTAATAGCCCCACACCAGTGACACTGCCATTTACATATTTGAGTCAAAAAAGAAATAAGTAGTATAAGAAAGCAGTAATTTACATAATCAGCATCCTTGATAGCTGCTGTTTAAATTATTCAACATGTGCTTTTAACGTCCAGGAAAACCACAATTGTAACATGTGTTACCTAATGTCCATTAGCTCTGGGTGAAATTAGATGTGAAATTAGACACGGTTGTGGGAATGGTACCTGCTATGTGACTCCTGGCTCAGAGACAAGCCGCTCCAGGATTTGTTTCTGAAATCATCAGAGCAGGCTGAGTCTTTGCTGAGCAGCTTAAAGACTTACCGGTGCAATTTCACTTGTTAAAACAGAGCAGAGTAATATCACAGACATAACACCTGAATTCAGCTTTATGGTGGATTGCCTCTGAAACTAACAGGATAAACAGCCATTACCTAACATGAGGATTGCGCAGCTTGTAGAGTAAATACTGTAAATGATTACCATTATCAACTACATAAAAAAAAATAAACCATCTTTGCACACTAAGGTTTAAAATGAGACAGACACCTTTTCCAGAGAAAAAGTTTAATCCTCGTCATAGTGAACATGGTGAGTCCAGAGCTGCTGCAGTGACCACAGCTGAGAGATGGCCATCATGTGATACATGAAAACAAACACCAGAGATCACAAGTATGTTTAGGTCACATGTTGGACACACTGCACAGAGGCTACTCAAAACAAGATATCTGAATAAAGACTACTGACTGGAGGCTGGCTGCCTTCTGCTCATCACGATCACGATGCATTATTAGTAGCTGGCATGATTAAAGGGAAACTCCACTCAGTTTGAGATAACGCATACAGTGGTACTAATCTATCACCAGATGGGAGCCAAGAGTGTAAGACCAGAACGTACGAAACCAGAGAATAAGAACATTTTGATGCAAATTTAACATTTTAGAGGACACATATCTTACTTGTGCTACATTTATGTGAAAAATGCACCGTCGTGTAAGCTAAAAACAGGATTCTCATCCAGGCATGAACAGAAAAACGTGGTTCTGGCAGGAAAGCAGTCACATGTATGGAGTCTTAAACTGAGAGGCGTTTCCTTGCAATTCTGTGGCAGTGAAAAATAGCAACATAAATTTGGGAGATTTTTCAAGAGGCAGGCATACACAGTTTGCCCCACTGCATCAGTATTTGTTCTTGTGTAGGAATATTTTTATTCAAAAAAGAAAAAGAAAGAAAAGGAAGAATTTACCACCATTAACATGGAAGATGTGTTACTGAGCAACTATCCAAAGTCAGTTTTTAGAAAATTGCATGAAATGGTCATTTTAAGTAAGCATTAGCATGCGACTGCAAAATATTTTAAAACACACACCCACTCACATTTATCGTTTAACAATGTTTTGAATTATGGCATGATGGGACAAACTGTGATTGTGCCACTTGAAATCTCCCACTAGCATAGAAAACTAAACCCAGTAAAATCTAGAGTTGCCATATTATTAGACAATAACACCAATATTCAGGGCCATAAATGGACCTGCTTGCTCATGAAAATTAGGTTATATAATGCATAACACCAGCCTTGTATCATTGCCTTCACTTGCTTGATGTTAGAGAAAATGCATTTGTTCCACACACAATGTAAAGTGCAGAACTGGGATGGACTGTGTGTGACACAAAGCAAGTCAAAACATGGTGTGTTTCCATGAAATAAATCCTTCATCCTCATTGTGAGGCATGAAATGACTCATTACTCCAATCCCCCTCCCCCATATCTGGAAAGTTGAACATCAATATAAAATATAATTAAAGAAAACAAAAATCTACAAGACTTTTCCAATCACAGTGCAATAAAATCTGAGATTTTTCTAAACCAATTCCACCATCTATTCAAGTTGTGTTGTCTCCATTTGTGTTTCACATTGAGCTGAGATCAGTTAAACAACCAAGGACCAGAAAGTAAACTGAAGAGGGGGTCTTTAGATCATCCATATCAGAACTGCACTGGAAGCGTCCTCCAGCAGGTGGTGCCATCACGCTGTGCTGCATGTCATGACTTACAACAAGTAAGTTGGGAACAAATGGGACAAACAAGGATCTTTGTCTCAAAGCCCTCGATTATTCAAACTAAAAGGTGTCAAACACTGGGCTACTAAGGACATTGTTTCTTTATTAATGCATATACAGTTTAGAATTATATTAGTGTTGTCCTTTCTCTTTACAAAAACAGGGATAAATATACTACTACATTTTTCCAATTTCTCTCCAATTCTTGCAGGGCAGAAGCCAGACTTTAATGTATTAAGTGTTAAACATGTAACAGGAAGTGGGATTGTTCTCCTTGACATGAGAAAATAGCTCCTTTTTTAGTGTTATTCAGAATGTCACTTTTTTTGGAAATGTTCATGTTTTGTATAGTCCAAGACTGCTCGATTTTTAAACAACCTTTCATTAGAGAACGCTTTCCTTCAATGATAATAATAATAAGAACTCAAACTGAGCTTGGACCAGTGAGCTGCTTCAGCCACGGTAATGCTATCACCCAGAAGTGATCTGGCCCTTACATGGGCCAGCTGCAAATAGCAAAAGTTTGCAAAGTTCATCCAAGTTTAAATGTGACACTAAACTTATTTCTTGTATCACGACCTTGAGTGTGTTGGACCAGGCCTTTTCCCAGACAGTTGCATTATGAAATTAGATTTCTCTAATAGCTTCGTAAAGAAAGTTTAGTTGCTGCATTACATAACGGGGAAAAAAAATAAAACCATAAGTGTCTACAGGATATCGCTGGCTCCAGTGTTTAGTTTCAACACAATATACGAGAACAGATTAATTCCAAAACAGTCCTCCTGCCCAAATTTTTTCTTTGAGCACCCACTGTGGCAAACAATATTGCTGAACAAGTGCTCTATTTGAGTAACTGCATATTTGTGATATATCTATATGTTTTAAAATATTTCCATAGCAATGCATGGGCTGAAAGACAAACTAACACACTGTTGTTTTTGTTATGATTTGTTGAATTTAACAAAAATCTAGAAAATCGTCAGCATTGTTTAAAGATTTAACAAGGTTGAACTTTTACTACTTTCAGGTGAAAGTGACAAAAATTATCAAACGCATTCTTTGGCGACAGTAGGATCTCAGTGTCTCAGACTAAGAACTTGCCAGATCAGCAAAAAGTGGGGCTAAAATAATTTTTTCCAGAAGAACCAGAGGAGAAATTTTGTATTTGAATACTTAGTCCAAGATAAAGTCTACTTACTACTGGTATTACAAATGACTTTACATAAACTAATAGTTCATTTATTCTAGGGACAATGAAGAATCTTTTCATATTGCTGTATCAAAAAATAAACGTTTATAATGGCCATGGAATTCCATAATGGTACATCTCCAGTAGAAACACACTTTGTAGCATACTGAGGCCTTTAGAATTCAACACTGGAGCCAACAATAAACAAGCACTACTGGATGGTTTTGGTTTTCAAGTTATTTGCACTGAACAGTTTAGCAAAATCAAAGATCCTTTAAACACACTTTCATATCTCAATAATATTAAAAAAAAAAGAAAAAGAAAAAACGTAACCAAAAGCCACATTTGCCTCCTGTAAAGTGCGGACCCTTGTTCTATAACATTAAAGTTGCATTTCCACTGCATGGTACAGCACGGCTCTATTCAAATCATGCTCTTCTATCATTTGTTATCATTTTTTTCAAGGTTTTAGGTGAGCTGAGTGAATACGAGAAGGTGGAGCTAGAATGCTGCAGAACAAGCGAACAAACCTGCAATGTCTAAATAAGCCAAGCTAAGATCAAGCAACAACAATTTAATTTATTCACCAGATCATAAAAAAATGACAAGCAGATGTTTCTGTTTTGTCAAAGTTGTTTGTTTGTTGCAGCAAAGTTGGTGCGTCGGTGATATGGTGGACAATGCCACAGGTATACGCAATGGAAAATCAAATGAGGAAAAGGGCTTGTTACTGAAAATGAGTTGAGTCGCAGAGCTGTACCATGCAGAGGACACACGACATTATTCTCAAATGTTGAGTAACAGTGACTTCCTCATACACATCTTTTTAAGCTATCCATCTTGTCTGGTTCAATAAATTATGTTTTGCTTCTCTGGGTATCCAGTTAAACATGTAGATGCTTTCAGGACTTTCCATAGTTGATGCTACAAATGAGGCCCAGAGACATGACAGCCACAGCTGATGTGCGCTCTGAAGCCTAAAGCAACAAAGAATGAGAGTGGATTTACCTCTGGCAGTAAGTATGTAGTGTTGTGACTCCAGGAAACAATCAATCCCAAACAATGAAGGTTGGCTGGTCTGCTGGCTTTTTCTCTTTTCATGAGGGTGGTGGTCAGTAACTAGAATTTGGGGGTTGGCATTTTAAGACAAGGTAAGGTAACAGAGGCTTTCACAATTGGACAGACCGAAAAGGGTCTCTTCCAACTTGCTAACCCTCAGAAATGTAAGCTATTCTCAGCAGCAATCTTGATGAAGTGGCGTTCCATCACACGCTGAATCAAATGTCCCAGACTGAGAGGCTTGGAAGGTGAGAACATGTCACACTGGAAGCTTAATGGTACTTGGTTGTTTCTGCTCTCAGTGCACTTCATGGTGACCTTGGTCATTCGCTGAAGACGACCAGGGCATTCCAAAGTTAATGACCTCAGAGTGGGGTTGGGATGAATTACAGTTCAAAGTCTGTTCCTCTTTTCATCTCGTCTCCCCCCACGTCTTTCTCATCCTCGCATGAATTCAACGTCTCTTTTGGAGGCACGAGGGTTGGTGAAAAGAGGCATCCATTGCAACTTGATGAGAAGTGTGTGAGTGTGTGTGCGTGGGGGGGTGGTTGTTGTTACCATATGTGGGATTCACAGTGAGTCATTTTAATGACGCCCACCCCCCCACCTAGTCGGCGGTAGTTCATTCCTCCATACAACCTGGGAAAAGAGCAAAAGGATGAGGAAGGAGAAGTTCACAATAGAAATAATTGCTTAACTTTTTTTCGTTTATGAGTTATTTTGCTGAACTCGGACCCTCTTGCTAATACATGCTTTGCAGTAGACACGGGGAGTGATGCAGTACACCAGGGTATTTAGAATATTCCGTGGATATGTTGCTTAAAAATTACATTTACAAATACTGAAAAGAAAAGCAACTACTAAGAAGTGAAGCAGCTTAAATTAGGGAGTATGTCCATACTTTATCACATGAGGTATATACTGACAAGTGTCTTTAATTGCTTGATTGTCTAGGCTGTATGTATTTCACAATTGTACTGTGCTTCACATGGTGCAACCTACCTCCATGTGTTGGCATCAGGGTCGTAGACTTCTATAGTTTTGAGATACGTCGTCCCATCGAAACCTCCAACTGCCATCAGCTGACCATTCACTACAGCCAAGCCCACCTACACACACAATTACACTTCAGTCAAAGCAGTCTTTGCAGTTGTTTTGATAAACATTTCTTAGTATCCACCATGACAACTCAGCCCACACATGTTCTTTTCAAGATTAAATTTAGTCTGTCAAATACTGAAATGGGATTGAAGCAGTAACAGCAGGCCCTTTCCTTTATCGATTGAATGCACTCATGCTGCCGTTGCTAACTAAACAGACAGTGTCCGCTGCGTCACTAGCTCTAATCATACTGCTGCAGCACACACATACTGTACTGCCACAGTGCTGACTGTGTAGCACTGCTACTGCTCTTTGTCGCTGTCGTCTTCTCCCACTATGCTTCCACCTTTTTCTTCAGCGCCAGACTGCACTGTGAATTGTTCAGAATATCATGCCTTGAATACCACAAAAGCAGGCACAGATCTTCACAGCAATAAAGCAGGACATTTGCAGGAACATACTTTGAAAGGGCCTTATGCAACAATACACCTCATACTTCAACACTAAAATCACATCGTGTTCACTAACCCCACTCCGTCTAGACGTCATGGCTACTACAGGAGACCACTGGTTTGTTCTGGGGTTGTATCTCTCTGCACTGCTCAGCTCTGTGGTGTCGTCTCTCCCTCCAACAGAGTAAATCATGTCCTGGTAGACGGCACAGCCAAGGTGCTTCCTCCTGGTTCCCATAGGAGACACCGTGTGCCAGCGGTTCTCTTGTGGATTGTAGCGTTCCACTGAGAGGGAAAGAAAACCAGAAGGAAAATAAAGAAATGGAGGGAAAAATAAATGCCAGTAAATAAAGAAATTAATTGCAATCGACATTTAGATAATGAATGGACAGACTGTTGACTTTTACCTCCTGTTAACCTCCTGTTGTTAGGAGTAAATTTAATTGACCTCAGACTGCTCTTAAAAGCAAATTAAATAGTCCAAACAGTATTCCTAACTTTGTGATACAGTTTTAAATGAATGTTCCATCACTGCAGAGCAGGCACTATCTGTTCTTCCTGTGAAGCCGGTTGAAATACCTTCCCCCTACCTCTCCTTCCACTTGATCTTAGAACAGGCGAAGGAGCTATCTGTGAGAATGCAGCCATTAAAGTCCTCTACAGTGCCAGATCAAGCTTAACTCTGAGCCTGCAAATTTGTAAATGGTTCAATCAATAAATCAATCATTTCAGCCACTGCCTTGCTGAAAGGTGAATGTCTGATTTCCTTGTTCATCAGAGATGATAGATTGGATTAACATGAAGGAATTCTGCGTTGTTTTGTTGTCACTGTGTTGATTTGTTTGGAAGCATGTGTAATTATAGCAGCAGCTGAAGCTACCATTAAACATTTTCTGATAGTTAAATCATGCACCATTAATGGCAATCAGGGTTAGGGTTCATTCGTGATTGTGCTTATCATGTCTCAACACCATACCTGTATTTAATGGTGACGTCCCATCAGACCCTCCTACAGCATACAGGAACCCTCCCAGAACAGCCACTGCTACACCCAGTCGCCTGGTGCTCATGGAGGCCACACGTGTCCACTTGTTCTCCTTAGGATCATACCTGCAGCATAAGTCATAAAAGTTAAGCTCCTAGAAACACATTTGAGAAGACACTGAAAAAAACATTGAGGAATGAATGAACAGTGAGGCAAAATTCAAAGAGAATTAGTCACATAAAAAACAAGTATCTGGGTAAGAACATGTGTTTTGATGGATACCTTTCTACAATGTTGAGACAGGAAACCCCATCCTGCCCCCCTACAGCATACAGATAACCACCGAGCACAGCCACTCCTACACTGGTACGACAAGTACTGGTGGGGGCCACATCACTGCTCCACTGATTGGTCTTTGGGTCATATCTGGACAGGAGAGATGGAAAATGGGAAATGGCACCAGCATTTTGATATTAGCTATAAATACACCCCACCCCACCCCAAAAAAGTGATCATTTCGGACCTCTCCACGGAGTTGAGGTACGACGAGCCATCATGGCCTCCCACTGCATAGAGCAAGTCATCCAGAACACTGACACCAACTCCACATCGCCGTTTACTCATCGACGCCACCATCCGCCACTCGTTGGTTTGGGGATCATAACGCTCCACGCTTGAAATGGCATCACCACTGCACCAGCCACCAACTGCAAGGCGAGTAGACATGGGATTAGAGACAAAGGAGAGGGTACACGGTATTAAATAACGATGATTTAGGTGAATCATTACATGGTTTAATCTCTTGTCTAAAAGGTACTGACCTGCAAAGAGCACCTCTCCACAGCGGATGGGTTTCCTCGGCCTGGTTCTGGGGCCCTGCATCAGGGGCCTCTCCTGCGGCAACAGGAGGTAATTCTTGGCCTCATCAACCAGGTCTCTGAAAAATTAAATACAATACCAGCATACATTTCTTTACTGTTCAAAATTTAGAATAAAATAGAAATAATGTTTTCTGGATCAAGATTGGAACCAGCATTGTACTACAAAAGACAGGGAAGTTGTTGACAAACACATGACCAGCACTCACCTGCACTCCTCATCGCTCTTAATTAGAGGGTCTGATCCAACAGTGCCTACCAGGAACTTGGGGCTAAGGAGTGGGAGACGGACATGCTGTAGGACCTAAAAAACACAGGAAATCCAAATCATCCTTTAACTTTATTTCTTCAGAGATGTGTGAAGTAAAGCTGACAGTAAAGGGACATCAATGAGACACAGCAGCTGTTGTGGTAAGATATTTCTTTGGCCACAGACCTGGGGTAGCTGTGGTCTGCGTTCCTGGATGCTGTACTTCACCCAGGCCATCACAGCGTTGAAAACCTGCTCCTCGCTCCGCACATTGAGCTCATCACTGGAAATGATGTCAATAAGCTGGTTGGCAGGCAGCAGCATGAACTCTTCACTTTCCATTACCTAAGACATCAGAGTAACAGTCAGCAGCTGTGCCACACAGAGAGCATTCAAACCTCCCTCATTCAGCAAATCCATCCATTTTCATGAGAACTGACCATAGAGCAAACCGCTCTTCTCATTTTTTGAGCAATTTAAGGCCATCATAACACAGAGCATGTGATTGAAAATGATGTTTCTCATCGGCTGTGGCTCCGTTGGTAGAAAGGTCACCCACTGATCAAAAGGTCGGTGGTTCAATCGAAGTATCCTTGAGCGATACTGAACCCCAAAATGCTCCCAATGCTGCGTTCATTGGTGTGTGTTCCAAATGGTGTCACCGTGTAGCGTAGCCTCTGCCACCAGATTGAATGTGTGAGTGAATGGGTAAATGAGGGCAGTCTGTAGTGTAAAAGTGTTTTTAGTGGTCACAAAGACTAGAAAAGCACTACATAAGAGCAGACCATTTACCATTGTAAGGCAGCAAGGAAAAACAATGAAAATATTCTAAATATATCATAAGACTTGAATGCTGCGCATGTCCATTGAAGTATATTGCTGAGCTTCTGTATTGGTACTGCTTCCTGCTTCTCTGAACATCTGAACTGACCCTAACTTTAAATACCGTACAACAAACTTCCTGTTAAACATTTATTAAAAGGTCAACAGATTCCAATCCAAATTTCATTTTGCTTCACTTGCACAATGCCACTCATTTACAGAGAATGTAATGATTCATAATTTCCACCAGATGTAGCTGTGCAACCTTGCAGAGATGGTGTAAATTGTTCATTTTATTCCACAGTCTCAGGTGAGGTATGCCCAACCAGCAATTAAAACTTAAATCTTCTCTGTGTCCATCAGGCATTCAAATTTAAGCATCTCCGTATTTCCCATTTGAGTATAAAACATGCAATAATAATAATTATTATTATTATTATAAATTGTTTTTCACATAATATATTGTTTGTTGGAAATGGGATTTACTTCTCAATATCATCTGAGGCAGCAAAAACGAGGGTCAGACGCAAGACAACAAGACAGCCTGTTTGTCAATAAGTGTGCAGCCTGTTGACTCACACGCTGCAAACCAAGAAATGTTAGTCAAGCTGTCTGAATTTGTGCCTCAGGTTAGGAATTACTGATTAAGGATTCTGAAAGTTCTGAAATGTCTTCAAATTTTGAATTGTACATCACTGTTTCCCTTTCAATGCATACATTTGATTTAAAAAGCACTGTAGTGTGAAGCTGTATGTGTAATACTCTAACAGCTTCCCTCTTTGCTGTGTTTGCACAAAACTAACATCACATGTCTCCAGCTGATGTTTAGAATCCTGAGTCAATAAACTGTCTGGGCTTTTTCAAGGTTTATAATCCCATGTGAAAATATACTGTCAAACAGAGAAGCACAACAACTGTATTAGCTACTGTTTGCACACATGCTAAGGCTAAGGCTAAGGCCGAACTATGATCGTGTAACCTGAATTCATGCTGATGGAATTAAGTATATAAACACAGACGCATGCTTGGCTTCATTCTAACAAGAAGAGGCAGTTAGTTGTTTATATGCAAAGTATTCATTGTAAGCACTAGTTTCTCTGCAGTTGTATGTACAACTAAAGCCAGCTCACTCTGCAAACTTAAATATGAAATATGTAAATCTAAAAAGGTTAAATTTAAGGTTAAAATTTTTTCTGCATTTTCAGTCTATACTAATTTGACTTTCTGTCAAATTAGTAACAACAAATGACTTTCTGCAGGCAAGTATTCTTATTTAGTCATGTTTTTACCTCCTGAAAATTGTGCTGGGTGAACTTGTCTGCAATGCGGAGCAGCTCACGGCAGGAGTGTGTGTCTGCAAAGGCCCTGATGCCCAGACAGTTGGAGGGATCCAGCTGCCTTTTGAGGAACTCACAGCAGGCCTCCTGAATCTCAGCCAGCTGGAGAAGGCAGGCTGCAGGGAGCAGCGTCTGGACGTTTCCCTCCTCTACTGTCACCTAGGAGCAGAGAGGTCAGGACATCGCAGTCTGTTTGTACACAGTTTATCCATGAAGCACTGATAGGTTATGCAACAAAGCAACGCTGTTTTGCAGTGTCTAAAACATTCTACCAAATATTCTTGGATTAGATTTCAAAAGCCACAGAAACAACACAAGCATAAATTCAACCCACTACACAGCACTCATTTTACTTTTTAAAAATTGCTGAAATTGCTGCAGGGTTTTAGGGTTCAGTGGGTTAAAAAGAAAATGTACCACTTACAAAACCGGTTCTCAGGTTACCCCTGCTGTTTCTATCTCAAAAAATTGATGATGGAGAACATCAGGAACAAATGCCAAGACTTGAGTTTTCATTAAAACTAAAAGAAGACTGGTGTGTTAACTGACAAATTGACTGACAATCTGACTAGTTGATGATAAGCAATGTAGCAATAAAACAGATTTTTCTTTCTTTTTTTTTTTTTTTTTTTAAACAGACTCTGTCTCAGTCCTCCACCTCATTAAATCATGATTTCCAGCAAATTTCAGAGAAAAATATGGGTGACAAC
This sequence comes from Hypoplectrus providencianus, assembly GCA_028566105.1. Classification (NCBI taxonomy): domain Eukaryota; kingdom Metazoa; phylum Chordata; class Actinopteri; order Perciformes; family Serranidae; genus Hypoplectrus; species Hypoplectrus providencianus. Next base: position 21,819,055 of record JAOWBC010000115.1, read on the forward strand.
AACATCACCAACCTTTTATCACCAGTCTTTTAATCTAATAATTGCTGGTGTATCTCAGCTAAAAACATAAAAACACCAAATCTAGCACCATGTTGTTTGTGTGTCTTTTACTCCCAAGCTTGTTTTGCACCAATATAATACTGCATATGTTTTCTTCTCACCACCTGTTCAACTGACTGTAGCAATTTAGATAACAGTGTTATTATAGACAAGTAAACTAACCACTTGGTTATTCCATGGACTTATGGGGGGTGCACTGTTGCACAATTTTAGCTTTATCCCCACTGGTGCTTTTAACACTGTTTGGTGGATTTATCTGTAACGTTGTTTGTGACTGTTCAAGATCTTTATTGCATCCACTGGAAGTCCTGTTCAGCTGTTTATACAAGAGCACAGGTCGCCATGATTTCCACGTATTTGGCTGCGAGCACAGCTCCATGCTTACTGTACATGTGGTTATGCATTCTCAACAACAGTGTTACTACAAACAAGACAGCACAAGTAGCTAAAGCCAAATACAAAGGCTGTTGGCTACTGTTGTTACCTGTGAGGTGTAGGCGAAGTCAATGAGTAGCTCCATGGCTCTCTCATCGATGTCTCGGATAACCACTTCAGTCTGCCTGCTCTCTGCCAGCTCTCCAGTGAACATGGCCCTGAATATAACGTGGGAATCAACAGATGTAATTGTTTAAACCAGCTCGTAAACCACTCCACCTGAACATTCATGTGAATTTTTTGGCAAGTCTAAAAATGTCCATATATATATATATATATATGTTCTCTTTTACCAGTTTTAAGTTAAATAAGTTTGTCCCTTTGTACCTGAAGTAAGGGCTACAGGCAGACAGGATCACACGGTGAGCATAAATCTTCTTGGCACCCACCACCAGCACCACATCACAGAGCTCCCGGTGTTTTCTCAACAGGTTGATCACCTCCAGAGTCTGTCGTGGGTGTTTGTCCGAGACGTAGGGCATGCGTGCAGGCTGGGGGACCCCTTCAGGGAGCTTGTTGGGGTCCCCCAGAGTACAGCGGCTGGTGATGTCCATTCCAGTGGCGTCTTGGCGTGCGCTGGTGGCCCTTAACATGAAGCAGTTAGGCAATAATTAAATGAGGACTTCTATTATGAATTAACATTTTATTTTATTTCGATAATTTTGCTATATTCTATTTATCTCTCAAATGTACTGATATATATATATATATATATGTCTATGTTGTTTCATACTGTAGAGCCATTTGAGCTGCATTTTGTGTATGAAATGATGATTTTTCTTATTCTGTTACAAACTGGTACCAGCCTTTTTGAAACAATTAATTCTATGACTAAATATTTATGTTTTGCTGTGTATGGTGGAGATTTGTCTACTAAGCTTCTATTGTATACAGGCTTATGTGGTGACATCACAGGATGGGTGACACTGAGTCATGGGGTGTTCACACAAGAGCTCTAAATAGACTAATTCTGTGGCATTTACATGACTATAGCGGATAGTCTGCGTATCTGACATTTAATCTCAAAAACCAGTCTGAAATAATACTAACATATTTTGTTATTTGTAAAAGGATCATACGTAAATTCCTTCATACCACACTAACCTGCGCATTGGCTTTGCGTCCATGCACTGAAGAACAATGTTTAGTCCCACACCTTGGGGTTGAACTACAAAGACAACAACATAAAAAACAATCAGTTTCTCTGTAGTCAGTGTGTCTTCACTACAATGCTTTAAAGTTACAGTTAGGAAATTCAAAGGCATTTCCATTTGAAAAAATGTGCATTGGCTTGTGTTGAAAACGTCAAGACATCCTTATTCATGTGACACTTATCAGCCTTATCTTTTTATCATTGGGGCAGACATCCTGACCAGCCGCTAAACAAGACTGAGATCACTTTGATCGGTTTTGTGTACCCAGTCAACATGTTTATTGGGCACACCTGTAAAATCCATTACAATAAAACACTGTCACCCTGCAGTAAACCCTGCCTTTGTAAAGTACATGGTGTTCAGCTCCTGTTGACACTGTGCCCAACAGGTGCTTAATTATTTCTGTGCTCTGATATCTAAACACATATTTGAACTGGTTTAGATGGTAGAGCACCTTTCCTTGTATTATCATTAGTTACATTCAGCCAGGATAACAGAGTACAAGGATTCCTCTTATTGTAGAGTCGGACTGATGAATTGGTTTACCAATATTATTGGCTGATACAAGGACAGTCAAAAAGCACCTCAGTCAATATCTATCAGTATCACCATAAATCAATCAATCAAATTGTAATTTTATTATTATTAATATTGTTATATTTATATAGCACATTTCAAACAAATCAAGTGTAATTCAAAGAGCTGTACATATCTATTCTGTACAGAATAAATATTTGTACAGATAATTATTCTGATATACATTTCAGTTTGATTTCAAATGCAAAAATGTTAAGAAACCCACATACAAAGGGCTATTTTTAAAATGATCTTAAAATTATTGATGTTTTTTTTATCACTTAATTAATCTCATCGCTGGTCAGAATAAATTAGTGGAAAACCGGATTCACAATTACTGTTGAATGGAATCGGCAAGAGAGCGGCCCAGGTGTCCACTTACTTTAAACATCAGGTTTGTGTCAAAACATCGCCAATGTCAGTCCTATAAATGTATATTAAGTTAATTGTTTCAAACTGAGTTCTTGGCACGAGTAACAAGTAGTTAGGATGGGATACAACTTGGTGTGAGCAATTTCAGCAGATAGACATATCCGGATGCGAAGACAGTTAGCATTAGCTTACCAAGTTAGCTAGCTTACGTTAACCACAATTTAGAGTAAAATGGTAACAACTGCACTACCGTGAATTGTTTGGATAGGTGTGAAAGAAGTAAAATAACCAAATATAAGGAAAATGAACACCCGAGCCTCACTGAATTTGCGCAAATAACGTGAAAACCAACGAGCTAGCTAACGAGAGATCTATAAACGTTATGTGCTAGTGCTAGCACTGACACTGGGAATCCACAGGCGATTCCTTACAGAATATAAACGAGAAACATTGAAGTCATTCGATACTACCAACGACAACGAAATCAGTTGTAAAATAATTGCATAGCTAGTTAGCCAACTTGTTTAGGATTTCTATACACGTTTGAGTTTGTATCAGATCAGATTCTATGGATTGTTAAAAACTGTAATGCTAACATTAAATAAGTGAATGTCAATGTTTCGGCTTGTCTCGACGTTGTCAACATTGACAAGAATATGAGAAAAAGGGAAAGCATTTTAAGGTAGAAATTTACCTTAAATTTCCATTCCAAAGGCAGAGAGAAGTTGCCCGGTTTGCTAATGTTTACAATTTGATGCCGTCGGCTAAACACTGGTGCTGTTCTTCCCCTGTATTATGCGCATGCCAAATGCCTAGCGCCACTTCCGGACGTTGATTTTTCAAAATAAAAGAACGACGTCATTGTATACAAGTACACAAGTTAGTTAGGCAACATAACAAACCTGCAATTCACGAAATAACCAGAACAGCCAATGATAATAAGGAAATTTATGCAGTTTATATTATATGTTATACAAAAATATATAGGACATAGCAGTCCCTTGCTCTTTGGGTTTCTAGTTAGAGCCAATTATTTGCACCTGATATCCACCAGAGGGCGCCGCAGGCCTTGACAGTTGGGTAGGATTCCAATGTGGGAATCTTTACATTTGCAACCTTTGTTCAGTGAGAAAGGAGGATGGGTTCCTGTGTATAGGATCAGCACCATGGATAGTGCGTGAGGAAAAAAATGTGAACGTTGAGATATTTGAGCAGTGCATCAAAAGATTTTGGTGACATGTTACTCAGTTACAGTCACAGGAACTGGATTTGAGCTGAACATTTTGATACGCTTAAAGTTAATACCTGGCTGTGAATGAGATTATACGTATCTAATGTACACAGAGCTGCTGAAAAGTCCCTGTGTATATAAGTGAATTTCACTTTTAAATGCATGTTATTGAAAGACATTACTTACCAAATATTAACCCATTGGTATTAAACAGAAAAAACACTGCATATTAATTATAAGGTGAGAATTGATCAAGTTGACACTGATTTGATAATTTTGTATTATTATTCAATAATTACTAAACCAATGATCTCAATGTCATCATGCTAGGATTAGCCTTTCCATTAGATACCTATTATGTTTTGTTTTGCAAAACAATAAGGCCAAAACAAACAAGTGGAACGCTAGAGGTACACACACTTAAGTATATTATACTTTTTTATTAACTTTATTTTATTGAAGTAACATTTTTGCCTGTAAAAAATATATATTATGTAATACAAACAGTTAAAACAACAACAACATCAAATATAATTAAACACTGTCACCATTTTAGGAAGTTTACTTAGTTCAGTATTTTTTAACTTGTTTTACTGCCATAAAATGTGTTATCACCCTTTATACTCTGAGTGTTTAATGTCTTGGGGATCTGGGGGGCATGTAGACCCTGGGCTTTTACCAGGAGTTTGGGCGTGGTGTCCCATGTGAAAACAAACTAAAATGTTGTAATATAAACATCACTAAACTTCCATGGCTGTTTAACGTTGATGCTACTACCAGTAGCATGTCAACCTTGTACTTCACTTCCAGCATTTATGTACATTTAGCTTTTTAAACTTTATTTAGCCTTCCTAGGACGTTTCATGACCTAAACCTAGATGAGTGGTTTTATAGCCTAAATTCAATATTTTACAACCAGCAAAACCACAGCCCCTCCCACCAACTCTTTTTCTGCCTAAAGCAGAACAACCTGCAACTGCTTGACAACATTCACTACATGCTTAAAGTAGCAGTTATTACATTTCGGTATGAGGACAATTAGCACGCACTAATTTTGGCGTTACTGCTGTGAGTCATCAACATTGAAAATGTATAGTCGCCATTAAATTCCCTGGCACACCTGGACTTGTCTCAAGGCATACCACTGTACTATGGCATACCATTTGGGAACTTCTGAGTTAGTTCTTCCAAAATGTTCCAAAACTGAACTCACAGGTGCACATGCCCTGCCCTTGCTTGTACTAAATATGACCATGAGTCCAAGTCTGAGTTATTACTATGCAAGTTGAAGTCACGGTGAGTCACTAATATCAGGATTCAAGTCTGAATCAGAGACACAACAAAACATTTTACTGAACAATACAGTTACTTTTATGCAACAGAGTTGGTCCTGACAGTAATATTATTATATATTAATTCATGGGCTAGGACTTTAATTAATCAAAAGAAAAAATGTAAGCAGCATCTAAATGTTGGAACTAGTATAAGGAGCTGTGACAGCTTAATTTATTGTTGGGGAGTTTTATCTGTTACAATGTAACAATTTGATGTTAAGTCCTAATCTGCCAGGTATTAACTAGCTAGAACTGTCCAATTAATGTAGAAGACATTCGGTGGACAAGATGTGCATTTAGTAGTGATATATAAATGGTGCCAAATTTTGCATAGTTACATTCCATCAGCCATGCCATCTCTGCAGAACACAGTTAATACCTGGGAGGAAGAAAGTACATTTTGACAAGAAATAGACAAAGCTCTGTGTTGCACCCATGAACTTTAATTTCCAGTATCTCAGACATGCCATGTGAAAATCCATACCCCATGTGCAGCTCATGCATGGCTTTCAACATTCCCTATCAAAGGAAATATTTATAAATCAACATATTTTATCTGTGCTTTAACACATGCGCTACTGAAAAGCATCTTAAGAAATGTAGTTTATCCAAACTTAGACAGGGATGTTTTGAGAAGAACAGACTCCATGTTTTTACACATTTTTTTTCTTTAAATAATGCAGCAAGAAACAGGAGAATCTCTGTGTGACCTCCAGTGGTCTTCATTTGCAGTATAAACCAGTACTGACTATAGTAGTCTTTACGGAAGAGAAAGGCCCCCCACTATCTCTCTGTCTCTTCTGACAATTTCAATTTCCTCAAACATCCTTAAATAATCAAACTGAAAACCAAATCTACACTCAGTTTTACTCTATCGTCCAACAAAGTGCCTCATCTCATATTCTCCAAATAAATTAAATACAAAGAAATGCATTAAATCTACATATTAACAAATGCTTCATGTTACATATAGCCATTTTCACTTGACATCAAATCACAAAACATATTCTTACCTGTAAATCTCTGTATATTTAGATGAAATCAATCAACAAGTTGATGTATCTACTGATGCATCAGGCAGTGAAAAATCCCAAACTCATTGTTTAATGTAAATGCTGTCATTTTGGACAGTGTATGAATTAAAGTCTTCAAATCTTCACAGGACTTATTAAAGAATAATGGTTT
>JAOWBC010000115.1:21840427-21855073 GCA_028566105.1 Hypoplectrus providencianus
ACACACACACACACACACACACACACACACACACACACACACACACACACACACACACACACACACACACCTCTACAACTTTTAACCAGATTATTTCCACCTGTGCTTTTCTATTACGATGGGGAAAAAATGTTTACTGTGAAAGGATAATATAAGGGAAAACTATGGTCCCATATCTTGCCATGATACAGGCCAATTAAATGCCGCATTTTATATATTTAGTCTATTTTATTTATTTATTTATTTATTTATTTTTTGTTAGGGCAGAACACTCTGTATTAATAACAAAAAAAACGCGTATTAAAATAAAATTAATAATTTTACAGTTGGCTCATATACTGACGTTATGGGCTATGTTGTGTGAACGAGACTATTGGAGTATCATGATTTTTCACGCAGTGTTCGAACATTTTAGATGTATCTTATTAAAAGAGAATATAAATTAATTTCATTTCGCCTCTGTGGTCTAACGTATATATGTATTATTTTCGGTTATGCAGTACATGGTAGTAGCAGAAGTTTTACATGTCTTTATTAGCAGAAAATAATGTAGTTCGCTGTTTCACTCTATTGATGAGCTACAGTTTATAAATACGTAATGCTGCAAAATGCATTACAGTCTCTTTAATGGTAGATGACATTAAAGTTTCTATTGAATTAATAATGAAAAAACAATGATACGGAGATACAGCAGTCAAGTTATAATTAGTAATTAAATTAAGTAGTAATTAATACTGAAACCGTTTATTCTACCAGCACTACTCACCACGCTGTTGGAGACGCAGTTAAACATGTTGGCGGAGCGTGTGAGCGCTCCTCCGGTTCATCCCCGTGCAGCCAGATGTTATTCCACAGCAGCAGAGCGGAGGCTGGTGTGTGAGCCCACTCACTTCAGACTGGCTCCGTGCGCTTGTGAGGACTTTGTTCACTCTCCATTTGTGAGAACCACAACTTTTTTTTCGTGTCATTTTAAACAGAGCAGCGCACCTCCCACTCTCTGGCCCCGGACCCGCCCGCTGCAGTATCAAAGACAAATTCAGTTTTATTCTAAGGTTCAGATGAACAGTTCATTCTCTTTCCTTCCTTTATTTCTTTCTTTTTCGTTGGATGAATCAATATTTTAATTAATATTATTTTGCTATGTTATCGACCTAGATTATAGTTTGCTGACATGGTTATTTGTTAACGCAGAAGAAAAATGATACTATTTTATATCTGTCGAAATATAATGAAATAAAATAGAAACGCACCAATTCAGGAAATTATTCAGTAAGCATAGAGAAATTAATTAATATAATTAATAGCTTCAATGAAATGAAACACAAAAAAATAAAAAGACTAAACGGGGGCAAAACAACCACAAAGAGACAAATTGTTACAGATTAAAGACCAAAATAATAACGCAACAAATTACATATACAAGGAGACAAAATTATTTAAAAGACCCAAAACAACTACAAAAGAGGCAAAGCAACCTCTGAAACTACTGACAAATACTATTACAGAGATGCAAAAATAGCTGCAAAGAGACCAAGTACGACTGCAAAAGGTCAAAACAATTACAAAGTGACAAAATGACCACAAAGAGTCACAACCTACAGAGCTACTTCAATAGAGACAAAACAACTTTAAAGTGTGTGTGTTGCTCCCACTGAGTGCAGGTGGAGAGGGCCTCTGTATATCTGTGTCCAGGGGCCAGTAGTCGAATAATCTGCCGTGTTCTCCACAGCCAAAACACTGCAGTGCTTTAAGAAAATCCAATCTTAAAAGGTCGACATTCAAAGATCTTTTCCTGTGAGACGCATTTAGATTCACTTAGCCTAGTCTGACATTATCAGGATTTCTCATCTTTTTCTTTCAGGCCATCAGGGACATTACGAACACAGCACAGGCCCAGTTTGGGGACGGCATGATGTTTATTTAGACATCCATACCGTCTGAGCAGCAGCGCTCTCAGGACAGATCTGCAACACAGAAAAACGTAGTGCCTTTATTTCTCAGACCTAAGGGGGCATTGCAATTTCTTACACTGAAACTCTGTAGATCCAAAATACATGCATTCTTGTTTGACTTCCATAACTGTCGGATTTTAGAGTTTTTGAAAGTCAGTCATTGAGGATTGTTTCCCTTTCGACTTTAGGTAACTGTTTGATAATCTGGTAACCACGTGCAAAGGGGGACTGTTTATGGTCTCCCCTCTTAACAGAGAGGGCTCTTGAGTCACAGGGTCCCTCCCCCTGCATTATTACCCTGTCAGACTTTAAGTGAAGGTGAAGTCTCACCAAAGACCGGGGTCAAAAAGGCATGAATGAAAACATTCTCAGAGGGCACTTTGTGAATGGCGAGGTAAGAGACTGGGTCAAGAATCCCTATGGGTCTTATCTGTGCATATAAGTGGAAACCCAATCCTTCAGTCCCCTGCCTTTAGAGCAGGGTCTTTAGGATAGAATTTAATCCGAAGGCAAGACTAGGTTTAGCCTCAGAGAAAAATAGAGAAGATGAAATTCAATGAATGAAACTCAACTGAAAATGTAAACAATTGGCACAAAGAAAATCATCCCAATTATAGAAATAGAAATATAGAAATATTATAGAAATATAGCTAGTACCATGTATTCATGTGTCTTATTTTTTGGAATGCAAAAACAGAAATGCAACATTCTTCCGTCTTGTTAGTTTGTCTTAATTCTATACTTTGATTTCTTCAAAGTATATATATATATATATATACTTTGAAGAAATCAAAGTATAGAATATACTATATATACTATATATATAGGAGTCATTCCGATTGTTGCTTCTGTGCAACCCTCCTATCACTTAAAAAAAAAAGAGACAGAGAAAAAAAAGTACCAATTCTATTTATTGGCCTAAGCTGTCTCTTACAGTGACTTTACAGGGTAAGGTTTGGACCCAATTGCAGCATGATTGATACCAGTCACATTTTGATTAAACTTTATATGTCGTGCCCAGGGGCTGACAAGCTGACAGGTTAGAAACAGGACAGGCTAATACAGCAGGACAGGTCAGTCTGTGGTTATGGAGACAGTTTGTAAATCCAGATGAGACAAAACTAGCCGTCCAGCAGGTGAGATCGGTGAAGTAGCCATGCAAGCATTCAATGACAAGGTTCATGAAGTGTGACAGCTGACTGTGGGTGAGAGGAAGCAACCCAGGCAAGGGATTGTGAGGCCAGCAGTTAGGTATTCACATGTTAACGCATTGAGCGTGGTTGGTGCAGGGATAGCCACAGGAACAGGCAGACAGAATCCTGGATGAGCAGAGGTAAAAACCTATAGCGGGGGTCAGAAGGTTGTGGGGTTTACCGGCACGGCAGGTGAGTTGGAGGCAGGTGAGTCAGATACAGGTAATCACTTGATAGATGTGGTGGAAAGTCTGGCATAATCCATAGAAGAATCTGGAAGTAAGTGAGAGTATAGCAGGAACTTATATTCTGGCTGCTAGGTGCATAGTTGAATTGGAGTTTGGAGATGAAGCTGCAGGATGAGCAGGAGGGTGTTGAGCTGAACTGCAACAAGTAAGCCCACGACTGATATCCATGGGACTGTTGGTCATGAGAACAGCAAATGGTTACATTATAGTTAAAATTTATCATATGTTGAATGGCTGTTGTATAAATACTGCATTTGCATTAGGTTTGTATCTTACAATCATTTATTTAACATAAAATCACACATTAAAATACATGCAAAAGTAATATCTTGGTAAAATATATATATAAAAATATATTTCCTTGTTCAACCAGAAAGCCATCTGTTTTGATTTAGTCCGGAAATAAAAACCTCTCCATTGTGGCAGACCCCTCCACTCTGCTCCTTGCCCACTAATCCATCTCTTCTCACAGACTGGAGGATTTAGGACAACACTCCTGCAGACAGCATCTGCTGATGCATTCAAAGAGAGGAGACAGGGTGTTTGGAGTGGGTGAATTAGATCTGTTTGTTCAACGTCATGGCACGGTTATTGACATGATTCTTTGGCCTCTTGCATAAACCAGATAATTGCTACAATACAAACTCTGGTTTATGAACTAGTAAGCGCTACAGGACTTTGAGTTTGCTTTTGAATTTCTGAAATTGCTTCCCTGGCCAGTTAACGCGAATGCTTCAATGCAGCACATCAACACAATATTGAGGATGTTTCATGGCTGTTTGAAAACCCTGAGTTAAGAAGGTCTGAGAGCTCTGGACAGCACACACCCTGCAGACACCTGCTCCTTGATGAGGAGGCTGGATAATGCCGTCAAACCTGTAAGTGTAAGCCCTGGTCTAACTGCCAGTGACTAGCGGGATTAAGTTATTTTATTTTATTTAATTAAACTTCATCCGTCTGAAAATACTAGACTCACAACAGAAAACAACGAAGGCCAAAATGCATTTAGGGAAATTTAAGTTTTGATGAAATTATACCAGTATTATCTTTTACTTTACTATTCCATTAATTTTTTTCAAATTTAACTTTGAGATCAACTGTGTTTTATTGGTGAATTTGGATGACTGGGACAGTGGTATAGACCCTTTTTGGGTACCACTGCACCTTTTTTGGTTGTGATTTAATTGCAACAAATGGATATAACGTTTATTTTCTCAATGAAGTTCAGGCCGATCAGTGTGTCAGGAAATCCTGCAAATATGTGACTGATGCTTATTTTTGCAATGCCTTGTGTGAATTCCTTGCTGCAACTGAGGGCATAAAAATGTACTTATAATGGCTACCTTGGACCTATACGAATCTAGAGCAATGCCAATGTAAAAATCTGATGCTATAGTATTGAGTTACAAATGGTCAGTGACCTCTTTGACCTTCTGAACTCCTCAGTGGCCTGTTTATCATGATGACGTGAGGGTTCGTGAGCGGTGGCCCTGTTTGTCAGTGGGTTTGGTTTCCCTCCACAGCCAAAAACATCCCAGCATCATACAAACATGCACTTGTTTTCCTTAAAAGCAGCAGTTGCTTTTGGTTTGTCCATGACATGCCATGCTTATCTCGCTGCTTGGATGTGTCACAGTATGGGTGTGTCACCATTCATGAATCAGTGTGTGTGTGTGTGTGTGTTTTTGGGTAAGTGCATCTGATATCACTTAGCTTGATGTCAGGGAGAGTCCTCGTTGAAAGACTGGATGTGACTGTGTGTACAGTGTGTGTGCATGTGTGGTGGATAGAGAAAGAGAGACCACTTTCCTTCCCAACTGCCACATTTCCAATAGTTACCTGACCCTGACAGGAAGTGTTTAGCTGTGACAGGTATGGATGGTGGGCCATGACTGGAAGGTGGTGGTCCTTTCAATCAGTGAGGTCAGTGTGTGTGTATGTTTGTTTGTTACTTGGTGAAAGAGTTTTTTTTGTTTTGTTTTTTTTAATCCCGATTTCGATTTTTATCTCGGAATATGCTACAATTCAAAGATATGTAGCTTAGTTTAATTGGTAACTCTAAATTGCCTTTTGGAGTGAATGAGAGCTTTAATGGTTTTCTATGTCTATGCAGCCAGATGACAAAATCATATGACAAAATTATACCAATTACCTTCACACTTAATTCAGTCTGGTGACCTGTTCAGGGAGATGCTTGGATTGGCTGGGTTTGGAAAAAAAAGCCATTAATGAGAATGAATCAATGAGAATGTATCAGTATATCGTCTGAATATGTTTTCAAAATCCATAATGATGCCCATGTGACATCACCAATGGATGCATATTCATATGTGGCTTAGGCAGCAACATCTTGGTTAATGGCAGCTTTTGTAAATGTCCCCATGGGCCTATGTTTCCTCAACCATATGTTCACCTCTCTGTCATATGAAATCACGGATTAAAAAAAAAAAATCTAGTTTTCCTTTCCAAAATGGCTGCTATTCAGTGCAGCTTTCTAACTAAAAACTATGGAGGAAAGATTGAAGTTGTCCTGAACCTTCAGTTTCACAAGCTCCAAAAAAGGGGTGATAAAATTCAGTTGCCCAAATCCTCACTTTATAGGGCTGTGGGAACACACCGACCCCTTAGTCAGTCCTCACCATTACTGACAACGACGCACTTTGATTGACTCACTTTTGGTTTCGACCCACGCTCATTGGCTCAGAAAATCATGAGACATGAGCATGTTTTGATTTGTGTTCATAAAGGTCTGATAAGACTAAGTGATTTCACAGGTACTGTACAATAACCGACCACCAGCCAGTCAACTCATTCGTGTGTGTGTGCACACGTGTTTGTTTGTCCATCTCTGTTCTCCCCGCCATCTCCAACTCCTCTTTCATCTTCAGCTACAGTACCCCATCACCAAGACAACCCAAATAAACAGCAAGAATCTGGGTACTGTATTGCCGTGACAACAAAGGATAAGTGGGCGGTGCTAGGTGGACCCAGAGGAGTGCCACATCTGGGTTTCATTAGCGTCACAGGCCAATGACAGATGACTGGTATACTGCCTGGTGACACGTTATGGCGGTCTACTCTGACAGAGAGGGAAATGACATCATCAAGGGAAGCTGGTGTTTCCTGGACCTCAGGGAGCCATTTGTGGACCTGGAGGAATTCGGTTTAGTTGAGTTATATTAGGATCGCCATTAACTGATACAGTCTGTGGTCACAAATGGTCCTAGTGAGGTCATAAAAGTTCAAGTGTGTGATTGACGTTATGTCCTCATGTTTTCTAAAGACTAATTGTGATACTGGTAATCATAAGTATATTACAAAACATTTCTATCTCACATATGTTCTATCTCATTGAGTATCTGTCCTCATACTCTCAGCGGAAGTCCCATGTTGGTACCTCACCATAGTCCCCAAACAGTTTGGTCCAAAAAACCCATCATCAACTGTATCTGTTAAAGTGGTAGATATTGTCATTCTGTGTGGCTTTAAGACAAAAGAACCCTGAAAGCAAAAGTTCTACATGTCATTGTTTTTCACTTTACACTTTCACACAGTGTAATGAAGTCCCCTACAGTCTTATTCTCCATGTTAAAGTCATTCCTCATCATTAACAAAATAAACAAAAATCTGATAAAATGTCAAGGGAGAAAAGTGTTTCCTCTGATGGGCTGCATCAGCGATGGTTTTTAAAAATGTAAATTTGTAATTGGAGCTTAATCTGGTTAACCATTTCCACCTGATGTTGACATGTGGTTTGTTTCTTCCATTATGACTTTTACAGATGCTTATTCAGACATGAGACAGACATGTAATGTATTTTACACTATTAAGTTCATACAACCACATGTTGCTTGCTCCTACCTTTACTGGGGCCGGAGATGAACATATCCTCATATGATAACATAATGCTGTTTACACTTTCAGTGACAAAGCTAAATACAGGCTACAACTCATTTTAAATGGGAGGTGGTAGCCCTAAGCTACAAGCTGATACTCTACAAGCTACAAATCAAACTTGGGCTGGGCAGAGCACATTTTTCAGCACACCACTGGTTTGTGATTTAGCAGCTATAGCAGGAGTGACCCATGTGTTTCAATAAATGGCTAAAGCTAGCATTGGTGCTGCAGTATTGAGCTAAATAAGCTCATTTCCTTTCTCTTTATTGTGGTGCATGCAGGGAAGCAATGAGGCGGTGAAATGTTATGCTATTAAATGATAGTCTATGTTCACACATACACAAGCTTTTTAAAATGTAACTACATCAAAGAGCTTTGACCAATACTTAATTGGTGTGCTGGTGACTTTAGCTTGCCATATTTGGCCATGTGGCTAATGTTGTGAAAAAATTGCAGTCATATTAAGTTAGGGAAAACCTTATGAGTGTTAGAATAAGAACGTTTACTATGTACTGTACATACGTTAACCTCCTTTGCATAATGTAATGTAAGTGTAGGCGCCATTTAACTTCTTTTGTATTTGTGTTTTATAAGTATATATATATTCGTGGAAGTGAAAGTAAAATATGTTTGCTTAAGTTTATGTGATTGCAAATGTATAGGAGTTGGTTTGCATTTGGTTAAGTTTGGCCTTTGCACTTTCTGTAGTCATGTGACGGCTGCAAGTAAAGTGAATTGTATTGTTGTGTTTTCTGTTGTTCTGGAATAAATGAGTGTGGCAGAGCGTCACGGTTGTTTTACCGTGTTTGTTCGGGGACAAATATGCCGACTCAACGAGTAAAACAGACTATTGTCGTCACTCAAGAGTGGTTATAAGAACAAGTAAGCAAAGTAACAATTACAAGAAATATCAGATAGCCACTACAGTAAGTTAAGTTCAATACATAATAAGTGAACATTGAAATGAGCAATTCAAAGTTGGGGGGAATGACACTCTCATCTAAAAGGAGCTCATGATGGGGATGTGCTGATTGAATGAGGACCTGCACTTGTTTTTGGGGTGGCGCTGCAGCTTGTTTGTTGTTTTACACAGTGCTTTTACTTCACTCATTTCATTTTAAAGGTAAATATCAATGCCCAATATGCAATTGGTGCAAAAACACTATTATTTCTCCTAGGTTTATTATCAATCAATTAAAATAATCAATTAGCATCTTAGTTGTTGTTTGTGTTTCTGTGGCACTGTGGTATATTTTGTTATATCCAAAATATTCACATTATAAACACTGCCATTATCTAGTCCTGTAACACATTCCACACAAAAATCACAAACTGCATTGATCAAAAACGTCAGCCATGTACTACGCTTTGACCTAGTCTTGTTTATTCTTTTCCTTCCCTTTTTCCATCCTCCACTCAAACAGTGAATGCTGCTCTGCTGGTGATTAGTGTAATTGGCTCTCAAGTGCTACAGAGCAGATGGAAAGAGTGATAAAGGCAGAGGAAAACGAGGAGGGCAAAGGAGGCAGGTGCTCTTTGCCCCTGACTTCTAGAATCATTAGGAACTTGAGGGAGAAGAGAACCAATCAGCAGTCTGCTAAAGGTGATGAGGGTATTAGCTAGTTAGCTATGACTTAGCCAGTGTCTGCTGCTCTGTAAAATGTCTGTATGTTTGTAATCTGACAGTAATATAAATCTACATTTAGAGATATTATCACGCTCTTATGTTTTTTTTTTTATCCCGTCATCTGCAGTCAGAGCTTACTGGATCTCCGTTTCAGTCAGAGGATTTTAAAGGCTCCCTCCCTGCTCCAAAGGAAACAGTGTTTTCTCCTCAGAGGCTAGCTAGCGTGCTCAGCGCTCTTCTGAGATTACTGTGGTCAGTGGAGGCCTCCAGATTTCAGTGGTTTTATTGCAACACAAGTGGCCAATGTCTTTGATGTAGGAACTCAAATTTTCACATCATGAATTATGGAGAGAGCTGTCATTTGTTAAGTGAAGCTAAAAGGATGAGATTTCTTTGTGTTTTTTTTTTTACAATATCCTCATCTAAGTAATTTGACATGCAAACAAAAGGTTTTTCACTCAGGACCACAGGGTAATAAAACACACTGAAAATGTGAGAAAGAGAGAAAACTATGCTACTTTGTCTTGGTCATTCCAAGTATGTAATTGTAATTTTTATGCTTTTATGTCTTTGTGACCATTCATTAGCTATAGCATGTTAACCTGCACAGGGTTGCAGGAGCGTTTTCTTGCTCCTATAGAAGATGTTGTGCATATATCTATTGAAAGTTTATAATTGTTTTTAAATGTCAACACCCACCTGTGAATGTCCCCACTGGCTAGCTGTCCCGGTCCAACAGGAAAAGGAGTTGTCTGAAATCTACAACTTTTGAATTTTAGTCCCATAACATATGGGTCATACTTTTGTCGATAATGTCTAATATACAATCCGGTCATGAATGGAAAGAGTACCATCAAGTCAAATTAAAATAAGTTGTTAAAGAACGTGACAGCAGTCAGTGTGTTTCATGTAAGCCCACACAGGGGTGACATCAGGACAATCCTTCTGTTCCACAACATTTTGTCAGTAAGGCAGCAGTGTGTTAACCTTAACACTGTCTGCAGTTGAAAACAATCTCTCTTACACAACACTCCATTGTTCATATACCCCATGTTGAAACATTTGTGCCTCAAAATTTGCACATAATTTGATACCTTGCTTCATTTTTCCATATTAATCATTGACTCGCATGTCGGTGCAGATGATAATTACACATGACAGCAAAATTAGTTTTACATGTGAGCTTGTATCCTACTTATGTTTCGTAACATTTCTTTTAAAAACAATCTTTTGTTCAAGTAAACCTCCAAGCAAAGCTTTTCTCAGCTCTCCTTCCAAATAAGTCTTGAGGTCTTACTGTGGTGCTGAGTGCCGCAGCCACAGCTTCAAAGCTCTGTCTGTCAGTTGGTTGGCTCCCACAGCCAGAGTCAGACTCCAAACTCACTGAAAGCCTGTTGTTGGTGCTGACAGACCACTTTCATCTCATTTCTGTATTCCTCGACTGGCACACGCAAAAACATTACAGTACATTTGAGCGCTAAGGGCAAAAAAAATCCACTAAATGTCTATTTGTTGGCCAGCATGTTTGATACCGCGCTTCCTACTTCTGTCACTCCTGTGCAGTAAAACACAGAGTGTAATTCATACAAGCCATAACAAGTATTTTATTATGTTCATATGCAGTGTTGGAATTTAAATTGAAGCAATGTCTGCCTGTTGCACCTTTTCTCTTGCTGGATAAGCCCATTTTCCGTTGACATCAACCCAGCACTCTTTAGTGCTGCTTGTGCTGTGCAATGTTTGTTGGTAGTAAGCTACTTCTCCCCATTATCATCTTGCATTTTCTAGAAAAAAGTTAAAGCTGATGAAATGTCTGCTCAGTGTACTGATGCTATTTGAACATGTGGCTGAAATGAATAAATGAATCAATGAATGTTGAACAACATCTGATATCACTGCTCAGTTCTCAGGGGCACTCAACTCAATTAAGGACAATAATTATCCATACGCAATTAAGCACTGCTTAAATATTAGTTATGGGGCTGGTTACTGACAGTTTGTGACTAGTTTTAGGTCAATGTGTAAGACCCTTTTTCCACAGTAGCTTCTCTCCTTTTAAATCAATTCTATGAGCAGCGATGCTCTAGTTATACTGATCTTCTGTGAGTAAGAGTCATACGTGTATCTGTCATTTACTGTGTTCCTCTTCTTACCCTTGGAGGTTTGGTTCAGGTTAGCATGGTAAAAATGTAACAGTGTAAAACAACCTAGCTTCAACTTCACTACATCAGGCTGGTGTTGGTTGGACATCAATCTCACAATGTAGGTCGCTTTAGGTTCAGGTTAGGCTCAGTACCTACTCCTTTAACTCTTTTCCACCAAGGCAGTTTTTGGCAGATACAGAACCGTTGCCTAACCTCAAACCAGTTCTTCTTTTTTCAACTACCGGTGAACAGGCTAAAAAAAACTGGTTTCCAAGTGGCATCAACTCTTGTTGCTGGTCTCAAACCGCTAACTGCTTACGTCAGGGGTTAGGGCAAGATTATCATGACCAACAAAACGGGTGAAAAAGAGTGCTTTTTATTAGATTTGTTTGACAGGGACTAGCGTTAGCAGGCAAACATTAGCGGACACATACAGTGGCTCTGCAGTCTGTGGATATGTAACCCAGGTACTAGCACCAGCACTAGAACTAGGTTTACATCAGTCAAAAAGTGGGGTATCTCGGACATGGACCACGTTCTGACAGATATGGAAAGCACATACAGAAATGTGGTACTTTATGATGTACAGTGTGTAATAGCATTGGATAAAAAAAAAACAGAATATTTGAATCCTTCACATCTTGAGATCTGTTATTATGCTTATTCACTTATAGTTTGTTTTTGCATGAGTGTACCAACCTTTAGTTTGTCCTCAGGTCTGGATGCTGGGAATCAAAGTAAGAGATCAAAGCTGTGTCTGTCAGCCTGCTGACTAACGCTGTTAAAAACCAAAAGCTTTGACCCGCTTCTGTTATAAGGAAACTTTCATCACTTCATCTGCCAGGGCACACACAGGAAGCCACTACTGTTTATCAAATCATATCAGAATCACAACAGGGCACTTTGGAGCTAAAAGTGGACTTCAAAGCTGTAGCAGGAATATTTTTGGCTGTCTTTCTGTTTTCTTTTCTTTCTTTATTACACCACACCATCTGCACTGTATATCTTCTTTAGAGCTTTTACTTCCCTTCATTAATTTTTTCCTCCTGTTCCACTCTTCATTAGACTTTGTCTGTCTAATAAACATCTCTCTTGGACCCTTTTAGCACTTCACTTCACTTATTCTTCCCTCCCCCTCAGCTCTCCTCCTCTATCTCTCCCTCCATCTCTCCCTCCTGTTCTCTTTGACATGTCTCTGTGTTTCCTGTCCTTTGTGAAACCCTCCTCTCTGTCACATCTTGTTTTCCTCATTCTATCCTGTTTTAATCCAGTTCCCGCCCCCTTGTGCAGCCGAGTCACGCTATTGGAGGAAATGGGTGAATAGTGGCTGCTGAGTGACAGGTTATTCTGGGCAGCCTGTGGAGGTAAACATAGCGAGGTAATGGAGGTAAACGTCCGGTCAGTTGGCTGGGTGCTGCCCAAACAATGGGCCAGGTTCTGGCTGTACGGCTCCACAGCCTGATCCCCTGCAGGCTCACCCAAACTATATGACGCTTGTCTCTAATATAGGGTCTATATACAAACCAATGTAGATGGGGGTTTGTTTGCCTGACTTAAATCTGATTTTTGCTGAAGCAGTCTTCAGCCATAATTCCAGATATTTAGGTATAACATTTAAGATATGTATGTATAGATATATATTTAAATTCATCAGTCCCTTCACTGTTTTTGCAAATGTCAAAATTAGGAGTCTTCTGGACTATTAATATTAAAAAAAATATGAATAAGTTTCACCAAAGTTTCTAACACGTCATGTTAATGCAATGAATTGTAAATGTTATTTTGAATGATAATGGTTTTGTTTAAATCAGTACTACAAACCTATCCCCTTTAAAATGAAACTGACATCAATATCCTCTCTCGGTCTGGAGGTGTTAGGCCAAGTGGGACACACACACACACACACACACACACACACACACACACACAGAAAGGAAATATGTGAGGCCCTGTCTGTCTGGCAGAGTGGCCAATCAAATGTGTGCACATTTTTGATTTTACTGGAACAAGAGGTGAATTGTGCTGTCCATCTTGTAACTGCCATGACAGATGTTACTGATAGATGATAATTACATTACATATATATGTTATTATTATTATTATTATTATTATTATTATTATTATTATTATTATTATTAATATTATTATTATTATTATTATTATTATTATTATTATTATTATTATTATTATTATTATTATTAATTGTGGAATGCCGTTTGTTCACACTGAAATTCAAGAAAGAGTTTACATCTAAACTTTAAAAAATAAGTGAATGGACACTGTAGCATAGCATCCTCAACTTCATTGCAGTCAACATCAAACTGGTTCACATCCATCCACTGACCATCAAATAATGTGTAACAGACAAAACAGTGTTTTTGCCATTAAGAGGATTTGTTTCAAGCAAAAAGGCAATGTATTATTTTCTGGTTAACTAAAAATGTTAGATAATATCTAGAGATTATAATAATATGTTTTATTATATGATTTGGAAGATTGTTTGACAAAAAAGAAAAGATGGCTTCTGCTGCGGTCATGTTTTAAGGTCAGTCAACATATTCTGAGCAGAGAGGTAAGGAGAGAGCTCTGCACCCTCTTTGAGTGTTTATATAGTGGCGGTAGGATATCCTGCTACATGATGAAATCATTACAGACCTGTGTGTGCGTGTGTGTGTGTGTGTGCGTGTGTGTGTGTGTGTGTGTGTGTGTGTGTGTGTGTGTGTGTGTGTGTGTGTGTGTGTGTGTTGTGCCAAGGGTCAGGACCCTGAAGTCAATAGTCTGATCTGCAGTCTGTGCTGTGTAGTTCCTGATGAGAAAATAAAGAAAGATACAGGTTTTCATTCATAATATGAAGAATATTTACCACATCTTACTTACACAATTTGACTCCTGATGGGCTTTTTGCCGTCTGTGTTCTTTGGCTAAAACTAATGAACTGACATTGCTCGTAAAATATGTTTTTTGTTTTTTTTTATTTAATTAATTTTTTTTAATTATTTATTTGACCCTAAAATAAAAAATAAATAACAAATATTTCAGGTTGACTTGTTATGTTACTTTGTAAAACTGTAGATACATTATGTTGTGCATGTCCATCATCTTTTGCCGACACACCGAGGATGTTAGTGTGTCTCAGCACTTTCAGCTAAACTGAGCAGCAGGAAAATCTCCAAATCCTTCATGTGCTCCTTTAATCTTCACTGTCGAACCATTTCCATTGTAATAAGTAAATACAGTCAGATGTAAAACACAGGAAATAGCATTAGTTCCTGTGGCTGTACTATACTAATAGATCTCACACATGTACGCACACACACCCATACACACACATACACAGGCAGACTACAGCGATCCAGCACAGATCACCTTTCAGCATCCCTGCCTCCAAGCACAAACGTGCATGTGTGTGTGTGTGTGTGTGTGTGTGTTATATGTGCAGAAGTTGTGCATTGCTTCATTCATATGTTTCTACATATGTTGGTATCAGTCTGCCTGTCTGCATGTTGAAACTGAGAAGCGTGTGTGTGTGTGTGTGTGTGTGTGTGTGTGTGTGTGTGTGTGTGTGTGTGTGTGTGTGTGTGTGTG
>JAOWBC010000115.1:21869228-21885631 GCA_028566105.1 Hypoplectrus providencianus
TGGCTTGATGACAGCCAGCTTGTCTGTAAAAAAATCATATATTTTTCAACTTGTCTTTGGCTAAAAGCTTTGTTTATGTTGCTTGTCTAAATGTTAAATGTACTTAGTTTAAGAATCCATTACAATGCTGCTGATGTCTCACATCTATATACATTTGTATCCACTTTTGTACTTGTTAAAGTTCAGTTTCTTTGTTCATCAGCTTTTAAAAACAGGCAAAGTTGGATCCTGGAACAATAGCATGGAAGTGTATCTGGTTGACCCAACATAGCACTGCTTGGCATTGCCCACAGACACACTCCCAACAATGTTACTGCTTTCATTCATACTATAGCTATATGGGCTTTTTCCCTAAGATCTCATTAGGTCTTGAGATGGGAAATTGTCAGTACAGATTTCCATTCACACATAACCGCATGCAGGAAATGACCCTGAACATTTCAGGGAAAGACTGCATGTGAGAAAGGGGTTTGACAAATGTTTTTTTTTTTTTCGAAGTTTCATTTTTACGACACCACGTGAAGGCAGCGGCAGCCCTGATGCCTGCAGATTCAGATGAAAAGACTCTTTTCGCTCCGGGCCACTGATTGGCCGAGCTGGCTAGGGAAGGGGCGGGGCTTGTATCTGAGTCCTGGCACCAGTCTGCTCTGCAAGCAGCGAAAGGTGGAGAGATTTTCACCTTCACTCACTCTGACTGTCACACACATATACACACACACACGCGCGCGCTCTGTGACAGAAACGGGACACATCGAAACGGTGAGTAGAGTAGAACATTTTATATGTGATTTACGACGTGTCATCGCGTGATTATCGTTGTTTACTGTATCCTCGCGCTGCGCCATCCTCCCTTAATGAATGATGAAATTCATGCCATATTTATAGCGTTATTCGGGTCTTGCGCTGTAGAGGCATGGATGAGGGTCTATATTTAGCTTATTTTATGGCGGACTAGCAATTCGACATCGTGGTGCATGGTGTTTCCCATCATAATGGTAGGGGATGGTGGGCGTGTGAGGGGGATCTCTGTCTCATGCAGAAGTCCGTGGATTCGTGTCTCTTTGTTATGGTGGTGCCGCAGTCGGGATGGTACACCCCTCCTGCTGAAAATCCCAAGGCTATAGTAATCCTAAAATATTTCTATAGCATCCCTGCACGAGATCATAGTACTGCTCAGTCATCATTAATGAGTGTATAGTGACCTCATTCCATCTAATGCTATTTTATACTTTCCTCCTTTACCTCTTAATACACCTATATGGTAATACAGTAACCTAGATTAGGATTTTATAGTATTATTTACCTCTATGATATTTACAAGAGGGGCACATAAAAGGCAGCTGGTGCATCTCGAGACTAGCCAAGGCCTTGTTATATAAAGCCTTTTCTTCTGATATTACACAGCCTATATACCAGTTTTAGGAAGAATCTGTGATGTTCTATAGGGACTAAGCCCGTCGTTATACAATGATACCCCCCCTCCCCACTCTACACACATACACAGCTACAGACAGACACACACTGCATCCTCTGTCTCTGTGTGGATTAGTACACATTGTTCCATCTATGCTCATGTCTTTCGCTCTCAGGCTGTTTCTGTTTTTGGTATTCAGTCTATTTCGCATGTGAATTTTAATGTCTGGTCTTTGAGGATGATAAATGCATCGTAATCCCATTCATAAATGGGCCACAGAGGCACAGACACGCTGTAGGAATACTACTGGAGTACGAGCATCTTCATTCTCATTTTAAATGTCTCTTAAAGAACAAGTGGCTGTAAAGTTGCAGTAAACACCGTAGTGTGTGTCGTGCAAGTTTACCAAAGCTAGGCCTACATTAGGGGCGACACAATACTATTCAATGAATCGATATCATTGATGCAAAGTGATCATATCTTTACACATCATCTTTATTATACGCCTGTATTTTGAAATTTGTATATTGTTTTCTTAGATTAGCTTTAATTCACATGTCTGAAAGAGCACAGTAGTAAAATTGTCAAATCATAATAATTTAGTTTTGTTTTGTGAGTTGATGTAAATGTAACTAGGATTGTACTAATACAGATACTGAATTCGAAGTCAAACCGATACTGGCTCAAATAGCTGGTTTGGTATCAATGGGGTTAGGGTAAGGGTTAATTTTTATGATAATAATAGACGTTAGGTACACTTACATCCATACATTGTTTATTCCAAGGGTCAGGAAAGTAATGTTCAATTCAGGCCTGACATTCTGAAATTCAGAATGTATCCCAATCATTTCTACACAGTGACAGCGGCATAAAGTCTCCAGGTATCTTGACAGAAAAATAATTTTGGTATATCCTTAAATGTAACTGATTGTGTTAAATGGCCATACAAATAAACCTCATATTGATGGAGCCATTTTAGTCTGACATGTTGGTATCTTTGCAACGTTTTGGTTAAGACAGGCATGTGAAATAATTGTGTGTGTTAGGGTTAGGACAGTGCTTTGTGTCAATGGATGTGCTGGTGGCTCCTGGGGGGTGAAGAGGTCAGTCATTTTCTTTTCCAACTCTGCCTACCTGTCGCCTTGTTACCGCCCGTCTGCCCCTGTCACTCATATGTCAGACTGTATTTATTTAACATTCTCTGGAGTTTGGACTATTTTGTTGGCATAGCTGTTAGCCATAGACCAGTCATAATCAGTACTCAATTGTTGGGCAAAAAATCAGATAATTCATAACATGTGATTATAGACAAGTATTACTGTATGTTTTTATTTAAACACTCTTTCAATATGAATGCATTCTGAAATACTACATTTAACTATTCAATACGCAAGGTTGCTAAAGCAATCCATTACAGTATAGTTTAATTTACTCAATACACAATTGTATTATTATTATTATTATTGTTGTTGTTGTTGTTGTTGTTTATTATTAGTAGTATTTATTGTACAAATTAAATATTATATAAACTACAATTATGGTCCCAAGGTAAAATAAAGGGAAAAAAATCACGTTATGAAATAAATGGAGACCTTCATTGAATACAAACAGCGCCCTCAATTTCTAATAGCTTTTTTTAATATTCTGTTTCCCCCCTTCCTTGCTCAGGTTTTAGCAGCAGTCCTTCCCAAACAATATAATATGAGAAATATCTTCGTGACCGATCAGTGATAGACAGGCTTGTAAGAAAGACAGAGAGCCAGAAAGAAAAATGTCAGGTAGAGACAGAACCAACGAAAAAAAGAAAAAAAAAGACTGTAAGATATACTTTGCGAGAGACTGATATGATAATAAATGAATGGAGAAGCACAAATATTTTTAAATAAATGATTCTGCAGGTTTCCATATGCAGAGGGAATGACAATGTGTGGAGAAGAGGACAAAGACTTCATCTCCTTTATGACCAACATTTGACGTTGACAGTAACAGTTGTAAATGATTTACGCTTGAATGAGAATTGAAAAGAAGGCATATCATTAAGTATTTGCTTTACCAGTAGTGGGTTTCCACTCGTGAAGGTTTTTTGGCTGAACATCAGCAAATCTGATGCAGATTGTAATTGATTGAATAGTGCGTGTAGTGCATGCTGATGAATGTGAATTGGCCCAGGGTAGAAAACGTGTTTTTGTCAGTTAGAAAATGTTCATCTTCAGTGAGAAATCTGACCTTATCCTGTGGCTGGCACTTACTAAGACAGAAGAGAGCACTAATAAGAGAAAGAGGTGAAGTTCAGAAGCTGAAGCTGTTCATTCAACAACTGTATTAATGGCTTCATATGCTACTAGCTAGCTAGAAGGCATGGCTAGGCTAGAAGATGTGAAGAAGAATGTGAAAAGGTGTGCCATGTCCATCACAACTACATGTGCGTCTTTTTCTGTGTTTTTCATGTGGAAACTCATTCATGTAAGGAACCCCAGTAAACAAATCACTAAGGTTATTAATGGTTTAAACACTAGCACTTGCTGAGTCACCAGCAGGTCCAGTGTTTGCAACGTAAAATTCCTGTTTTTGTAGTAGTAGTAGTAGTAGTTTTGTAGTAAGTAGTCTGCTGGCTTGGAAGAAAGAAAGGGTTATTTTCCTCACAGTTAAATTCTATTAAATTTTTTACCAAAGTCCTTTGATAAAAACAGTAATTTTACCAGACAGATTATTAGATGCTGGTCTAACGCTGCTTCAGTCTGGTAATTAGTTTCTTTTATTGTGTGTCTTATGGATCCTAAATATCACAGAATTGGCAGCAGTATAGTTATATTGCTTAGCTGTTGTGCTGATACCTATTTTCATCTCCAAAATGATTGCCTGCAGACAGCAATCTAAGTTACCTGTTATGCTTTGAATATAGATAAGTGCCTCATACAACCCATCTTCAAAATATCCTGTAACCTGTGAAGAGATGAGCTCATGTTATTACTATTGTAAGTGGGGTAAAGCCCTTAGGAGGGCGTGAGAAAATAACATTTTTACCCAAAACTACTAGACACGTTTATTAAAAGTTGTTACAAACATGTTCTTCAGCTGAAGACAAAGCAAGAAATTTAAGTAGAGCTCAGGATGATGGACACGGATATGGACATGGAAGTCTAAGTTGGATAAGACAGGAATTGTGGGGGCGATCTTGGCAAATTGAGTCGGATTTATATTGTAAAGTGGCCAATGTACTTTGATTTGGCAATGCAGCTCCTTTGGTATCCTTGAATGTTTGAACCATAGATAGCATGATAAAAAAGCTGATGATGCCTAAGACTACAAGCAGGAAGCTTGATGGATTATCAGAGATGTTCTAATGCATGGCTGTTGTGATGACGATGCCATGATTTCTGCTTTAGAGATTGGTAGGATTACATGCAATCCCTCGGAGATTACCAGCCAAGCAGGCAGGAAGTCAGGCTAGCGGTCATCCAACCAGGTATACCCATCATTTTCAGGCAGTCATTCAGAGTCACCTACATTGCCAGTGAAACAGACGATCAACCGGTCACTGAAGGGGTCAAATATTCAATGTAGAATTCATTCTACAACATACAAATGTCAGTTCTAATGAGCTGCTTTTAGAGGAAAACTGTAGGCGCTACAGTCATTCAGTAAATCAGCCAGGCAGAGTCCATGCAGTTGTGTTATGATCTAATCGTGGTGCAGGCCCCCAAGCAATCTCTAAGCCATAATAGTAGTTTGAAAAGTGTAAGATTACATAACATCTAGGGGTCAAAACATGAACTTATCACTGTGTTTCTGCCCAGTATTAACCGAGGCTATACAAGCGAGCGAGGAGATCTTCCTGTAGCCGTAAAAAAAATACTTAATCATAACCTATACTGAGGCGGAACAGGACAGGAGGAGTGAATAAGACAGTGGTGTGTCAGACTGCATGTACAGCTGACCCGGCAACTAGCCTGGGTGTAGGAGGACAATTAGCGTTGGATTTAATAAGGCAGTGAATTAAGGTGTCATTAGTTACAGTAACAGTGATTGTCAAAACCATATGTATCGTTTTTTAAGATTTCACATCACTTATCAGAGAAGTTTACCGTTCCGTTCCTCTCTTTTATTTTTGATGTAAAATCGCTCTCTAGAGCCACAAAAGACCCAGTTAGCCAGATATTTTGTGCGTGAGTAAATACTGGACTTGAGTCACCTCAAACACAACTTTATATTTTTATTCAATAAATGCTAATGTTCTTCCATTTATATGTTGGATGTGCATAAGCGCTTGCTTTGACTACGACAGTTTTGTGATAAAGCGTTAAATGCCAGATGTTTCATTTTCAGCATCATGTTTTTGCCTTTAAATACCTGAAAAAATGTCTTATCTTAAAAGTGACATATTTTAAAGTAATTTTTTATTTCTTTGTTCAATGTTACTCAGACATGGAGCATAAAGTTATTTAGGTCTAGTACTGCTGCCTCATGTCTATTCCTAGACCAATGTTGATGAAAATGTCAAGACCAAGCTGCCAATAGGGCATTTTGAGACCATCAATTCCAATTTGAGAGGGGTAAATTCATCAATTTCAGATATGGCAGTTGAACGATTGTGAAAAATGAAAAATTGATATTTTCCATGGACATTGGCACCAATTATGCACCATTTGAGTACCTATATGACAACAAAAGGTACTCAGAAGACTGGTTTCTTAAACAAATACCTTTATTAAATAATATGTAACATTATTATTCATTATACATACTATTTAGAAGACAATTCTATAAACGAAAATTGAAAAAAACAAAGAATGTAAGTAACTAAACAGCTCAATGAACATTAGCAGAATATGTTCAGTGTTAATTGCCAACCATTTAAATAAAGAAAAATAAAATAAAGAGCTAACATCATTTCTAAGTTACCACAAGCAACATTTTTCACATTATATGCTCATAATGTTCATAATGAGCATATTAGACGACATGTACACCTCTACGAGTACCGACCAATAATATTGTCCCTTTGTTTAGAAAAAGGCTAGCTCAAGGTTCGTTAATAAAAAGCCTCATTGGCCTACTGTGATTTCTTTTGGTCTGAGGACATTACATGTGCTTTTTACTGACAAGCTAGCTGGATAATGTTTTTTTATTATCAGGCTAAACTTATCTAACATTTGTGTTCCAACACAAGCTCCTCCTGTTAATATTTAGATAGAATTTACTACTGTACATGTGTGAAAGGGATTTGTATTGTCCTGTAATGCTCAGATGGTGACAATTTACATTTTTAAGTGTGTGCAGGAGAGGTTATAGTTTCCCCCTGACTGGGACTGAAGACACAGTAACTTTTCATTGATGGACTACAATGTCTTCTCCTGTTGAGTTGTGAAGTCAGCTTCACACTGAGGTGACAAAAATATGGCTGCAATCTGTTGCCAGAGCTTCAGTGCACTTAATTCTGCAGGAGTAATTTGTATTCATTATTAATGACCTCAGAGAATTATATAAGACATGAGCTATCTGTTAGAAGCCATTTTTATTGTCACAGTGGGATAAGCAGGCCTGTGGACATTTGTTGGTTATGATAGAATGAATCATAATGAAAGAATAATAAAAACAACATTCTCACCCTGTGTAGGGGAATCTTTTCGCCTTCAGCTGAATGGTGACTTCACATTTCGAGAAAGCTGATTGGTGAGCAGGTTTGTTATGTTATACAGCTTTTTCGCTGGTGCTACCACGGTGATCCTGTGTGTCTGAAAGTGAATCACCTTTGTGAAAATGAAAGGCCTCTTACAAAGTTCACTCACTCACACACAAATCTTGCTTGGTGAGACAAAGCCTAGCATTACCAGGAACCTCTTCACTGGCTCAACCCAAACAACAAAGCTGTTTTTGGGACAGCAGTGTTACAGTGAGGGCTTTAAATAGGCACATTATGCTGAGGTACTCTTGGGACTTTCTTGATGCTGAACATGCCCGGTACTCACTGTTGGAAAACAACTAATATGTGCCACTGTAACTTGCTAAATGTAAGAAATGGTTTTGATTTTGTCTGCTTTGTTTAGCTTTAACTTATCCACAGTGTCTGTCTCAGGGTTCGGGACTTATTCTAGCATTTGGGTGCAGCCTTTTGGCCTCACAATCCCTGAAAACAAAGAAATGATTCATGTCGTTGGTTTTATAACGGAGGCTTTGGGAATATTCCTTGATTAACACATGGCGATGTCCTAAGATGATCTAATTTGCAGTAGTCATCCCACAAACCAACAGGAGCTATATCAACCATGCAAATTAAAGAATGTTGCTTTTTCTGCTGCAAATATGGCACATGAAGGCGAAGGAGTAAAAGTAAAAGAGTGAAAATAAAACAATGTTACCCCTACTACAGCACTTGATAGAAGAAATCTTTTGTGTTTTTAAAGTTAAAAAGGGTTTTTAAAAAAAACAGGTAATATTGTTGAAATTTGAACTTCCCAATAGTCCTTTTACAGATGCCAGGTTTTGAAAGTCACAGTTACAAAAAGCAACCAAAATTAAGCTTGAAATTGTGACATTTCTGTTAAAATCAATTTATTCTACATTTAAAATGTGGACAAAAAAGTGTGGAATGAGACAGTCCTGTTAAAAACATGCATTTCTTCCATCCTGAGTGCAGTTGGGAAGTTATGATTGATTGTGCTGAGATGAATGGTCATGTGACAAATATATATTTACACAGAGCAGAGAGGAGAGGCCCAGACAGGTCGCAAGTAGAGGTTGTAAAAACTGGGGATAGATACGTGAAGCCGATTTATTAGTTCCTTCTTGACGTTGGAAAGGTGTAACAATAGCCCTAAATCAAAACTCCACATAGATGTTTTGGCTTCTTTAATTGCAACACACACATCGTCATCAGCATGGTTAACTGTGAGAAACAGCTTATTTTCTCTGTTTCACCATCCGCTGCTGCCCTCTCTTACTGCTGCTGTTAAAGTCATGTCTGGACTAGAACAATTGATTTTAAAAGAAGATGCTGATATAGATATTTGGCACAATAGACACATAACTTATCAAGCAACAAACAACAAACACCTTGAAACTAATTTCTTTTTCTTTTGATCAAACGCCAAAACCCACTTTTGAGTGCAGAGCCTATGCAATGTAAAACTGTTTGTTAATGACCTCAATGACCTCTTGCTTCTTTACTGCAATTTTTTTTGTTACTCATTGGCAGACATACGGGATACATCAGCCTGACTGCTATTATTATTGCTATTTCATTGAAAACATTTTCTTTCTTTCGGAACATAATCGTTACAGTTAAATGGAGACATTTATAACTGATATGCTTGTTCTTCTGGAGGCAGTTAAACCAATAAATACTTAACAAATACTGTGAGGTATCATATTGATTTTAAAAGTAGCCGTCCAGCTGACCTGACTGCACGTTAGAGGTGGATGAAAGGGATCAAACAGAGAATACAACAAAGGTCAGTCTCTCCTGCTGAGGGAGGAGGCTGAGATTCAGATCAGACCTGACATCATACGCTACAGTGGAGCCAGCCAGGATGGGATGGCCGTGTGCCTTTTTGTCGTCTTTCTCCTCCTCCATCAGTGTGTGTTTGTGGTTTGCAACAAGCAAAGGTCTTTCCTGTCCTGCTGATAGCAGGGGCTGAGAGTCAGATGAGACCTGACATCAGCCAGTACAGTAGAGTGAAGGAAGGATAAGTACAAAATGTCCCCTTCCATTAAAACATGGACTGTGCACACAAGACAGCTTCACATTATCAGCTTGGAATTTGATATTATACTTTTTAATCCACTATATTTTACAGGATACTTTTCAGGTAAATATCTGTCATGTAAAAAATGGAATCAGTTTAAATGATTTTTTAATAACAGTATACAAAGTTAAAATGAGCCCTACCGTGTCAACAGTAAAATGATGCTTACA
This sequence comes from Hypoplectrus providencianus, assembly GCA_028566105.1. Taxonomy (NCBI): domain Eukaryota; kingdom Metazoa; phylum Chordata; class Actinopteri; order Perciformes; family Serranidae; genus Hypoplectrus; species Hypoplectrus providencianus. Next base: position 21,878,558 of record JAOWBC010000115.1, read on the forward strand.
TTAATAATCAGTCAGTAGTAATAATAATCCAATAATATATTTAGAATGCACTGTATATAACTGTGTAGGTCCATTTTGCATAACGAGCACTTTTACTTTTGACTTACTTGTTGGCTTCTTTGTTGGGGACCATCTTAATGATCGATTCACTGTATACTGAAACTGGAAGTAGTGATGATGTCATTCATGGTTAGCTTACATTTATAGATACCTAGATGTGCTTACAGATGGATACTTTTAGATACTTTTAAATTGAAATAATTTTTTTTGCTTGGAGTTGTTTTGAAACATTGCATGAATGAAATACATTTTATTATCAGCCAGCAGAGTGGACATCACTTCCAGGTGATTAAAGTCTTCGCATTGTATTGTTTCAATCCAAACTCTATTCAGAAAACAAGCAGTTTTAAAGTTGTTTGCTGGTTGTCTTGCAGACTGATCTGAAAAAGCCTGATAGTTATTTCCACATACTTTTCTAGAATTAGGTCATAGCAAGAACAGTTTGGGTAGATTTCCATAAGTGCTCTACCGTCCCTCACCCAGACATACTTCCTGGAGAAAATGGTAAAATTTCCTTATTTCATTTTTTTTGCATTCCCAGATGATAGTTGTTGGGTTTTCCAATGTATCTGAGACAAGGTTGATTTTTAGTTTAGTTAGCTAATTGCTGGAAATTCCTTTGCTGTCTTTGAATGTATGATTGTTGATGCCTTACAACCCCTCCAGGCAGGGTGAGTGAGACACTAGTTAAAACAGAGGAGTCAGCATTCAGTAAAACATAAAAATATGAACAGTCATAAATGTGCAAAACAAATCTAAGGTTGATTGGTTGAGTAGTATGAAAGATTAGCTGTGGACATACAGGCAGACAGATGGCTAGATAAGCACATGTCCACACGCCGCTACGTACATGGCTCACACTTAATTGAAAGCATAAGATTACACTTGGAGCTGCAGTGTAAACAGAGTCACAGGAAGTAGAGACATAAAAAGATACAGTATCATTTACTGCACATCTTGTGCTGTTCTCATTTTACATAATTGTTTGGTCTTCTTCTTCACTGACTCAGATGAGTTTTCTCCACCTCATCTCTTTAGTGCAGACTTGATTTTCTTGATTATGTCTCACGCTGAAACAGCACCGAGCCACATTTGACAGATTTGCGCAGTTAGTCATTGGTCCTTTGAATAGGCTGACTGTCTGCACCTTCCTCTCATGTACTGACGCCATGTGGAAGTGTGTGTGCATGTATGTGTGTTGTGTGGATTGGCCGACACAGAGTGTTGTCAGCAGTAATCTAAACTGCTGCTCATCAGAGACACACTGCAAGTGTGTGTTCGTGCGTGTGTGTGCGTGTGTGTGTATGTGTGTGTCGGAGCTTGTGCCCGTCAAGAAGGAGACAGCGAGGAGTTGCTGAGTCACCATGGCGACTGGCTGGGCAGCCATGACAGGATTTTGTTAACACATTAGATGCCATTTGGCTGGAAAATGGGACACATTTTTAATTTGCAGTCTTGTTTGTGCATTTTCCTTTTTTTTCAACTTGGTCTTTAATGTTTATGCACAGAGAAATATTTTTTTTTTATATGAGCTCAAATAAATTATTTCCATCTTCTGCGATGAGTATCTTTGTTGTAAAAAAGACAAGAAAAGGAGAAAAGCAAGATGAAAGCTCTCTAGCATAGTTGAAGCCACGCTTGAAACAGATGACCGTACTGACATGACCGTAACTTTCAGAGTGGGCATTTCTGAGCTCACTAATGGACTCCCAGACACATTTCAGCTGTCTAGATTGTTAGCTCCTAACTAAATCAGGCTACTCATTTATCCTCTGCGTCTACGGGCTTGTCATCGTAGACGTCCAACACATTTACACTGAAAGGAGCAGTTTGTCATTTTGGAAAGTACTGTTTTTTTTAGCCTCTAAGATTAAATTGATATTGATCTTAACATTTAAGTGTTGGTCTTAAAGCTGAACTAGATTACTTTGTACAGTCACGATAAGGAAATCATTATTTATAAATCAGATAGAGTGGGGCCATTAAAGTAATTTTGATATAAATGTACAGTCACAACACTGGACAAAGGAGGAAAGCCTGGTCTGACAAACGGTTCCTGTTTGGCACTCTACTGCAGTATTTCCTCTCTTTTTTGCTCTGTTTTTGCTTTAATATCCAACTGTGTGCGTCTGCTGTTTGGTACTGAACAGGTACGAAGCAAGCGGATATCACACCAACTTTCACTCAAAATTGAATATAACAGTGAGCTTTGTGCCACACTGGCATATAGTTTAATTCTTTAGTTCATATGACTATTTTAACACTCTATGTCTACCAGAATATACAAGTTGGCTGTTAGCAAGCTAATGTTAGCTATGTATTAGCAAGCTAATGTTAGTTAATAGTTAGCAAACAAATGTTAACTGTATGTTTGCAAGCTAGGCCACTTAATACTGAATATCTTTCTGAATTGTACACATTCTACTACAACAACAAATGACAGAAATTTAGTTAGCTTGAAACTGACTTTGTGTTTATATGACTTGACTAATATATGACAAAATGCACTGCATGGGGAAGTTATTTATTAATTATTACTTGTGAAAATACAGTAAATGAAGAGCTTAATAAGTATCCCAAGTGACAACATTTTTGTCACTGTGCCACTGGTGATACAAACCACAATTCAAAATCAAACATGGACTAATTCTCTCTCTCCCTCTTGATGACATTTATTTTTAGATGACATGAGCACAAACACACCCTGTTCTTCTCTCCCACCCAGCCACCCACTCACTCGCTCACTCTGCCTGTGTTCTCCCGTCTCCATCGTTTCAACTGTGTGTGAACCCTCCAGTAGGCTGGACAACAGAAGTGAAAGCTGCAGTGCTGGCTGCTTGCTGTCCTTCAGTGATTTCAGAGCTGCTGAGAAACTGAAAGTGCTTCCAAAGCAGTGATGTGCCTCACTGTCCATCAAGCCAGGAGGCTGGTTGCACATCAATTTATCATGATTATACTGAGCCGGAAGACGGCATTGCTACTTTACATAATACCGTCTGAATACTATTTTGACAAAACAAAGAATCTGAAAATATAATTTATATTGAAATGAAAACTAGTTAGAAATGTGCTTTTATGTTGTAGCAACGTTTTCTAAACCAAACAGAGATTTATGGTTTTATTCTCTATTAGTTTTTAGCAAACAGCCGTCCCATGGATGCAGGAGGGAGCAGGTCCCGGGGGCCAACAAACTCTCCAATCATTGCTGTTACATCATTGGCACAGACTTTCATATTGTACTGTGACTCATTACTGAGCTCAGATGACCTGTGGCCCAGCTGCAAAGCCAACTGGTATCAACCGTGAGCGAAAACAGGCTGAACTAAGAAATGTTTCTCTTCAGACAGGAGAGGGTCAGCAGAGGTCTGTTGTACCTTGGCAGGGGGTTGATGGTGTGGACAAGCCCATTTCTCCAGACAGTAATCATATCACCACCACAGGCCTCATCCAATTACCACTCACACAAACATTCATTCTGAAGTGGTTCTTGTTTTTGAAAACTTTTACTGCCACTTAAAAAATATTGAACATTTAGTTGTTTTTTTCTCAACTGCACTTACAGTTGTACTCAAAAGTTTACATACCCTGGCAGAATCTATGATTATCCGACAATTTTTCAGACAATATGAACACAAAAACTTTTTTTTTTCCCACTCATGCTTAGTTGAATGACAATAAATGGCTTCACCCAACCACTGACCATAAGTGAAAAAAAAGGTTTTCTGTTATCATTCATATTCTCAGAAAAATAGGCCAAGAAAGCAAAAATTCTGCCAGGGTATGTATCTTTTGAGCTCAACTGTATATAGCCCATTATATTTATTTATGTATTTCTTTACTTTGACTCACTGATTTAACATTTTGAACCAGAAAAAAATAAACAGATTAAATTTGATTTTTTTTTATTTCCAATCAGTAACCATATAATAATAATAATAAACCATATAATAGGTAAAATGATGAAAACATCTACTTCTATATTTTTTTTTTACTAAATATAATTGACCTTATCTACAGTTTTACCCATTATCATCTAACAAAACCTGGCCAGGTGTTTTAAGCTGCTTTGGAGAGAAGCTGACATTAAGCCTTGATGCTCCTCCATTTTTACATCGTGACTACATGAAGAAATAATGTGCCTTTGCCTGGGCTACAATTTTTGGCAATATTCTCTTCCTCAGAAATAAAACAAGAAGTTGTACAGATGTGTTATACTTGTCCTGTACAGATAGTTTGCCTCTACACAGCTGTAAAACTTTTTCTAGAGATCATAAAGTTTGTGGGTTGCAATCTGATGTGGAACACTCAAACAAGCAAATGTATTTGTGATTTTAAGAAGGATTTAGATTTAAAATAGTTGCATCAACCAAAACCTTCATGTAGCTGCTGCCATCTTTATTGTTTTGCTTCAACAGCGCCATTCTGTACAGACATCGTCTCAGTCACGTCACGTATTAGATAAACTGTTGTGTGGGCATGGCAGCCAGCACGTCTCACTGCCTGCTGGAAATCTGTCCAAAGTAGAGTGGGCCAGGACTCACCTGCCAGCTCAAATAAAACCTTAGCACAAAGATTCATCTCCCAGGCAACAGTTTCCCATCCCGTAAGCATCATGGACTGGTTTTGATAAATGGAGCGTTGCTTTTATCTCCTTTCTTGAAGCAAAACTTTGCCCACTTTCACTGTCACTGCATGTGGGCAGTACAGTAGATGCACGCCCACTTGGCCTCCCGCCATGCTGCACCTGAAGCTCCACACTATCCACACAGAAACAGTTTAAATGTATCCCTTTGTTTTGGAATTTTTGAAATAAAAATGCTTTGTTTGCTGTTACTGTAATGCTTGGGCTGAATTATGCTGGCCCCCCTATTGTGGCGTCACTGTTAGTGATTCTGATTGACAAAACAGAACAAGTTGTTTGTATTTTTGTGAAAACCAGCTGTTGTAAATTCAGTGTTTTGGAGAACAATAATCATCCGGGTGACGGAGCTCACGCATGAACACAAAGATATCATCCAGAAAATCTCTCTTGTATTTTTATGCTACAGCTATGTGTTTGATTTGCTGCCAATCCTTGGCCGTTGTGTGCGTGTGTTTGCATGCTTGCGTGCGAGCTGCCAGTGTTTTGGAGGATGAGATGATTATGTAGCAGAAGGCTGGGCTCAGAGAGGGAGAGGTGGTGGACGCTGGTGCAAGGGATTGTGGGTGCAGATAGTTTTAATCCCCCAGAGTGCAACAGCTGTCTCACCCAACAACCTCTCAGCATCGTCATCATCATCATCATCATCATCATCATCATCATCGTTCATCATTATCTCTTCCCCCCTCTCTTTCTTTCTTTCTTTTTTTTCTCTGTATCTTTTCTCTCTCTACACCGTTTTTTAATTCACATCAGTTGCGTCATAATGCTTCTGTGTAACATCAAATACACTTGGGCACAAAGTTGACCACAGTTGTGTTTTACATGAGAGTTTTGCACCAATAAATATGGCATTAACACGTTGATTCCAAGTTAAGTGGCTGCTTATCAATTGACAGAAAGGTGCAAGGGGTTTATTTTCTATTCAATTTTTAATTGAAAACCTTTATCTGTGGCAGATACGGGCCCACAAAACCAAACATATCTCCAAAATAGCACAAATAGTCCTGGTGAGCTGATTGTTAACCTGCAGAATCCCTTGATCTCAACTCACACAATATTTTACACATTGTTAGAAGGAATCATACTAAAGAAAATTATTTTCTCCTTAATCCAGCACAGTGAAGGCTGTCAATACTTCAATTGCACCAGATACCTGATTTATTTTGTGAATTTTCTTAAATTTGGAGCTAATGAAATATATCTTGATACAGGTGTTGAATTATGTATGTTCATTGGTATGTTCATTTAGTAGTTATAAAAGTTTCTCTTATTAAATACTTGTTTCCTTGCATTTGTTAAGAATGTATAATGTATGGAGTTAATAAAATTTTAAAGAATTATGGCGGTAACTACAACTATTTTGATAGTTGAATTGTCATCAACTATTGAAATGATAATTAATTGTCCAATAACCTCATGTTTTTTAAATTTAGTGGAGTTCATGCATGTGCTAGCTAACAATAAAGACAATGTAAATGACTTTGCTATTCATAAATAGAAACCGAACTCCAGGGAATGACATTAGGTGCATTCACAGCATGAAAAACATACAATGATAGTCAGTGACAAGAGATTTTCTGAGGTGCATTTCTCTTACACTTGCAGTGCTCCTCATATTTTCCTATGGACCACATGTGATCATTGGAAGAGTTTTCAAAAATATCTCATAAACCTAAAATCAAGGTCATACTAAGTTTTAGCATCAGATAAAAACTAAACACCATAGTCTGTCATACTAATCTTGGCTTTGACGAGTGAGGAATATGCATTAAAAATTAAAACAAAAATCTGTGCTACTGGGAGTAATGAGAGGAAGAATGGGTGAGGGAAAACAAAGAACACCAGCTCCAGGCCACTGAATATTGTGGCTTATGAAACCTCTCCAATGGAGCGATAAATATTGCAGAATAATACGCTAAGAGGGTATAATAGAGGTTGGGAAGCCTCTATTTGGGATTGGTTTGTTTTGTACTGAAGTGATGGAATTATTGAGTGCAACGTGAGCGAGAGACTGCTGTGTGATGATAGGACAAAATGTGTGTCGTTAAGTAACCAGACTTTAGAGGTAAATGTGAGAAGAATGTGGATACACTGAGCAAAACAGAGAACAAGATAGTTAAAGAGTTAGAAACCCAAAATGAAAGTGTGTATGTGTGTGTGAGTTGTGTTAGGTGTCCAATGTACTGTGTCCTTTCCCTGAAACAATGGCCTACAGTTCCACTCAAGGCCTGCAAACACTCTACTGTATGTCCTCATACTGGCTACTGGCCACAGGGTGTGTGTGTGTGTGCGCGCGCATGCATGCATGTGTGTGTGTGTGTGTGTGTGTGTGTGTGTGTGTGTGTGTGTGTGTGTGTGTGTGTGTGTGTGTG
>JAOWBC010000115.1:21976142-21987117 GCA_028566105.1 Hypoplectrus providencianus
GCCAACGCCACAAGATGGTGTGGTAGCATGAGAGAGTACACCACAACAAACCTTAGTGTGTGTGTGTGTGTGTGTGTCTGCCCTTCTGTCCTTGTGTATCTATATTTGGCTACAGGAGGAGAAAACAGAGGCAAAGACATCTTCACCCCCAAGTGGTGCTCCGACAACAGGACCAGCAGGTGTTGCTAAGGCAACAGCACCAGGAGGTGTTGCTAAGGAGAATGGGGTGAAGGAGCCCACACCTACTCCTTTTGGGGGAGACGGACTGAGGGAGCATAGCATAGACAAGCGCATCACTGAGACAAGTGGGTGTAAAACACACACTATAAGTCTGTAAAAGCATCACAGTGCTGCTCTTTAATAGCAAAGCTCCTCTTATTGTTGTTAGGCCTGTCAAATGTTCCATTCTCACAGTGACAGATTTACCACTCCACACTCTCAGTTGTTTTTTCAAACAATGGCTACTTGATTTTAGGCAGAAGTAAACCAAAGCAGGGTTCTTAACTGTGGATTTGGTGACAACTATTGCAGGCAGGTCAGTTATAGCTAGCTGCTGAAAAGTAAAGCTAAAACTCTCCAGCTTCAATGTTATCGGCTCAACTAAAAGCCAGTGAACTGTTCACAAATATGCAATTGATGGCTACATAAATGATATCCTGCTCAAAGACCGAAGCTAAAGCTACATGTCCATCCTCAACAGCTGGAATCACTCAGCCCATGTGGGAATAAAGAAGCAGTATTGTGGTACAGTATTACATATTGAAATGTAATTTTAATTTGATTTTATAACGTTTTCTATGATTTCCTATAGGGAAATATAGTTGGACAAGCAACCCAGAGGGTACATCTATGCTTTACTGCATGTTTGGCAAACAGTATGCTTCTCTTTAACCAGAGAAAACTATTTCAGGATGAGGTATAATCATTTAGCATTAACATTCAATTTAATGCTATCAGATGCAAGCTTGTGTACAGAGTAAGCCTCCCTGAACTTAAAAGCAGGAGAGAGCTGTCATGCCTCCCTAATCTCTGAGATACTAAATCCAGACTGGTCTCCCCTGAGCCTAAGTTTGTACAGGCAGCAAAATTCATCTCATATATGTATCTTTGACTATCTCCATCATCAGCTTGCTGACACATTTTTTAAAATTATTATTTTGGGCTCACATTTTTTGTGAACAATGTCCATGGCTCATGTCTTAGAAAGAATGATTTTCCTCTGAACCTAGGTCAGGGGTTTTGTTGCTTAAATTCACAGAAATTACAGCCGTTTTTCAACTGCGAACCACTTCTTTTTTTTACTAAGACTCATGTGTTGGTATGGGTGGTATTGACAAACGATGTTGCTAAAATGCCATATGATGTAATCGTTAGGTAATTTGGAAATAAAGCTATGTAATAGCTGTAGCCATAGACTGCATATTATATAGACATAGTTTCCATGATGTCATAGGCATCTGGGAAGCCATTAAATAAAGGTCAAAGTGTGTGGCTCCCACAGCTCCAGCCATTGCCATATTAGCCGTACCTGCCTCTACCTAAGGTGAGAGGTACTTGCTGCTTGAAGAGGTGGAGCTGGATGAGCTGAGGCAGTCTGAATCCAGCTGTTAAATAGGCCTACCAACAAAGGCAGCCTCCCATAACATAAAGCGATCATGCCCTTATTGTTGCTGAACTTTAAGCTTTCTACCAGGCTGTAAACATGTTGATATTTGCATTAAAGAGGGCATCCCATCATCAGAATCCATGGGATATGAACTTATTTTTGAGCCAGCCTCTTGTGGCCATTTGGGGAATTGCAGTTTTTTGGCACACTCAGCCTCATTTTAAAAAGAAGAAAAGAAAAGCACACTGTTAGATCCATTTCTTATACTTTTGTGTGTTGTGTTTGGAATGATGAGAGAAGAGAAAACCTTTAGATAGTGGTGTTGCTATGGCCTCAAAAACCTTTAATGTATGTAGAAATCCAGAGCTTGACAGACCTGACAAGCCGAATTACAGCTATATAATGGAATAATAACTGTTTTGGGGTCATAAATTCATCAATTATTTAACTTATTACAGTTTTTAAAAAATTGTTTAAAAATCTGACATGGCTAAGCTGTCGATCTGCCATCCACAGTTATCCTTAGTTAGCCTCAGTTACAGCAACAAACGCAGATTGTGTGTGCATGCATGTGTGTTTCCCTGCTCTCTGCTACGTGTCTGATGGAGAGGGGTGGTAAAAATAGCAGACACTTTCCTACTGAATGAAATTATGAAGAGACCCACAGACTAAAGATTAGCCCGTTTTATGGGATAAATTCATCTCTGGCACTGCAGCAGGCCTCCAGACTCCTGAGTTCAGAGGGACAACAGACCTCTGCCAACCGATGCTGTTTCGTAACTCAGTCTAATTGATGGATGGCTGCACTGCTAATACAATAAAAAAACAGGAATGTTTCATAATTTGGCCTATGATTCATATAAACCTGCCCCAGACAGTAACAGCCTAAAAAAGCAGACCATCTGGCTGGTAAAATAAAGCTCAGGAAATATCCACCCCTGTGTCAGTATCACTGTTCTCTCATGTTCTCGCCTTCTTTTTCTATTTTTAATCTGACTGGGTTACTTCCTCATTTATGAATACCTTTTCCTCCCCTCTACAGATTGAGTCCCAGTGACCTGTAGTTTTTGGTGGGACTCGCATGGCGCTCGCCAACCTGCCAATCAACCGACCAACCAACCTACCACGGCGCAGTCACTCCCCTTTGGCCCTGCCCTTCATCTTGCCCACCGCAGCACCGAACTGACCGATCGCCTCTCAGTGTTTCTCTGGGGTCCGCCTGCCAGCTTTCTGCTACCAACCCTGACCTTTAACCTCTGAACGGTTGACCTTTGCCCCTGCCTACCACAGAGAAGAGCACTTGCTGTTTGTCTGTGTTTCTGTGTGTGGGGTTCCACTAGCTTTTCGACTGATACATTTCTCTTGTAAGCACCGATTTAGTGGGCTCAAACCTCAAACCCTAAATTTAACAAAATCAATGCAATAAATCTATTATTGTACTCAGTGCTGTGTCGCAGTATACTGAGCATAGCCAGTTTTAGAATTTGCACACTTAATAAGCTAATTACTTCATTATAGCGCAACACCCTGCACCAATACTTTATTTCTAAGTATAACCTATGGTCCCTTCTATGGGCCTTTACAGTTAAAAACCACCTACATCATTATACCTTCGCACACCTATGCTTATGCTACTATTTGCCCCCACCTGCAGTTTCATGTCCACCTAACCCAGACCACACTAACCAGCAGAGGGCCAGCTGTCAGTCAGCAGCAGGGCAAATACTGGCAAGTCTACTTTAAATAAACACATTCCAGCCTCCTAGCCAGCAAGCAATAATATCCAAATCTACAAAACCTACAGCACTGATCGTCACAATATAGGTAATCTACAGCTCACTCACCAAACATTAACTCCCAGTAATAATCTTGGTATCAGCACCAGTTAAATATTACAATCATGCTTCTTTATCTCCGGACTATTATTATCTTGATGCTCACCATTATCAGTGACTGGTGCTGAGGACTGCAGAGGGACTTATGAAGAGTTGAGAAGACACATTTGTAGAGATGTTTGGAAATAGATCTAAAGACTGGAATAAGATCTGAAGAATATCAGTGCAGGAAGTCAGTGAAGTATTGTTTAGTATGTCAGACAATTCCGTTTTTTTAAGAAAAGTACACACATCTTGAGGATAAAACAAACACTACAACTGTAAACCTAATTTGACAATGTGACTAGTGCTTGATACTTACCAAAAAAGGTAGGCAAACAGTTATGGAGCAGCTCTGTGGCCTCTCTGGATGGCCTTGGCTCAAAAAGCATTAGGTACTGAACACAGATTTTTGATCTTGATGCCAAATAATTTTAGATCCCTGTATTTAACCTTGATTTCAAAAGGAGTGATCTTGAACAGGAGCATTTAAATCTTTATGAGAAGAGTTGAAGCTCAAATGCTCAAGTGAAACAGTGCAAGATCAAGTTCAGGAAAGTGAACTTTGACTCTGAGAGCTGTGGATAGGCTAAGATTTACTCCTTGTTAGAGTCTCAGCAGATAGTGCACCAGCTGCATTTGTTGACTAACTACCCCTGTGATTCCCAGCGTCACCAAGCTGCTAAAAACATTTAATTGGGGAAGATGTAAGGAGGCATGCAAAACACAGGATTCCAAATTATGTTACCCACCTCTGGGCATATTTATTGTGAAAGATATTATGATAACGTTTTGCATCCTGCTCATAAAGCTGAAACTGCAAGGCTAACTGTTAATGTGGTCCGTAAAACTACTGTTTCAGGACTGCAGCTTTGATCCGTTTGTTTGAAAATTCACCTATAGCAAAATACCATTCCACTGTAAAAACCTCTGACATCTATATCTAAAAATCCCACATAGTTATATGTCTAACTCTTTGCAAGGTGTAAAGCTTTGAGACACTAAACCTTTTAGTTTTAATCTTCTCAATTTCTATCACTGCATACGCAACCCTGTTCTTCTGCACTTTGACCCCACCCATGTACCCTCAGTCTCAGTCATACACCTGTGAGTGACCCCAGCAGTCACCCTGAGCCTGTCTAGCATTCACAGTTTACATGTGGCTTTCAGAGACAGACAGACAGACAGACAGCGCCTTCTTTGTCTCGCGCATGTGGTACTTCCTGGTCATGTGGTTCACCCCGATGGAGATGGGGTGGGGCTGCAGAGCCACACCCTCTTTCGAGTCCTCCCATTAGCCGGTGCGTCTTAGAATCCTCTCTGTGAGACCTGCTAACTTTCTTCACACACAAACACACTTACACATAAGCACAGATGAGTGCACACACAGGCTTGTCGGTGTGCATGCACAGATACACACACACAAACAGAAATCAGCACATATACACATACAGTATAATACACACAACTACAAATAGGCACCCTAAAATAAAAACGGTATGCTGTCCATAGAAGCATCTCTGTTCATGAAACCAACTCTTTATTGTATTTTGGTGGTCTATGCTGATATTGTTATAACAATGATGAGCTTTGTTGGTGTGTTGTTCCTATCATAGTCATTGTCTGACATTTTCATCATAGGCTCACCTCATCCTGCCTTCTTCTCGTCTGTTTCCGCGTCCTGTGTTTCACTCAAACTCTCTGACAGCAATACAGTGATCTTAGTTGTGCGTGCATACACATGACAGAAGCAGAGAATGACCACAGAAGTTAACAGGTAGTTCAGACAGCTGTGTCGAGAAAAGGGAATAATGTTGCATTCATGGAAAATCTGAAGTTGGCATTTTCTTTGCTTTTATAGTGACTGATTATTCTTTTCAGACTGAAAAGCAGACTGAATCTACTCAGAACTACTACCAAGTGTCTAATGATTGAGATTATTACATTTCTAGTTTTTTGGTATCTGTTATTTCGCATATATTTTACTTAGCATCTGTAGTGTAAATAGATAAAAGTAAATAGCTTTTTAAATGCCTATTAAAACATTTCTGTTGAGTACTTATTGTCCTTTTTATTGTCTAGGATATCACTGGAAAAAAGAATACAATTTTCAAAGGTTTAGAGAAATATAATATAAATAAGTTTACTACACTGGACAGCAGGAAATTGCCCAGCTCCACGATGCCATGAATGCAGCAGTATTTCAGCAAAGAATGGCCTGCAAACACTGTAGTTGGGACCATCCAGTGGTGTTTGAAGTTCTCTTTCTAGTGAACAAATATGTACTTAATATAAAGATACACTCATGTTTTGAGCAAACTTTCCAAGGAAATGCCAGTATACTCTCAAATTTAAATCAATAGTTTTGCCCAGGGTTATAGGGAATTAGTTCTCCTTAGTTTCCACACTTGTTAATTTATCTAGTGTGGAGTAAAACTGTTTTTGAATTCTGTTTGTATTATTTTAGGAAATCAACTAAACTCAGTGCAATGCATTTTGGATTCTATTAAAACAACACTGTGATGTGACCCTAATTTACAGACCAAAAGCATTGTTATGTGTCACACAGGAAAAATGGGTAGAAGCAGCAGTGTTAGTGGAGAAGGCCCTATCTACTCCCTGCAACTCTATGGATTGAGCATGAAACGATGAAGGATTAGCATTGTGTTTGTGGGGTGTTGCCGTAGTTGTCAGATGTGTGAAGTGTTACTACTGCATCCATCCTGTAGAGAGCGCTGCTTAGCCTCTAGAACACTGATAGTCTGGCTCTGAGACTTAACAATGGCTGACTGAGAAACCTTACATCACCATTAGAGAAGCATCAGTCGAGTTACATACTCATTCTCATTTAAACTAGTTTTGGTGGCCACGCTGTATTAATGTATCTGGAATACTATCAAAATCATACTAACTGTGTACAGTTCCCCTTAAAACTGAAAAGTCTTGTGCACTTTGAACACAGTCTTGTTCATTTCTTGATGCACTGAAGTGATATAAAAGTTGCTTTACTGTATATTGGTAAAACATTGTCAGCTGTATACTGTACGTGTGTGCTTTTGGGAGCAAAACAGTCTTGTTAGTTAGATAAAGTTATGATAATCAACGAGCAAGTGATCAAATAGTCAACAATAAGGACTAGGTAATTAAAAGCACCATTAGAGCATATTTAATATTGTACTGTTCCCTCCAAATCAACCCCATGAGTTGCCTAAAAGTAAAACATATGTGTGGATCATATGTGAAGGTGATAATGTGAATCTTTCTTCTGGAATAGAAGAACAAAGGGATGAAAGCACTTTGATAGGGAAAGACAATGGTTTTTGCATTAAACAGAGGGAAAAGTTGTAGTTTTAATGTGTGTTGGAAGCTCAGTGTGTTACCATATGACGGGACCTGATGTGACACATCAGTGCCCCTTTATCTTGGTCAGATTAGTGGATTTTAGTGGAACTTTGGTCAATGGTGTTGTGCTATTTGCTATGATGGTTTAGCACTCAACTCTCCAGTCCGTCCTCATGTTATTCCTGTCAACATTCACTGGTTATTACCTTCTGCCCAAGCTACAAAAGCAGAGCGTGGGAAGGTTCCAGTTCTTTCAGTTAAGAGGCCATACTGAACGTTGGAGAGTAATTTGATAGGTTTGGAGATGGCTAGCATCAGAACACCCACATAAACTGATGGCCTAAAACATGGGACTGGAAACACTTGAGATTTATCCCCCAACCTGTATAACAGACATATGGTTTGATCAAAATGTTCGTAATTGTGAAATTTAAATTATAGCTTGTTCTGTTTATACCTATAGAACTGACATAAACCAGACCTGTACTGAGGGTAATGACAAAGACTGTGTTTATTTCACAATTTATGAATTTAACAAATCTATGTAAAGGAGCAGTTTATAGCAAAAATTGAATATAATATTCTTCTTCTTCCACTGACTTCCATGTTTCTACTGTAGCCCAGAACCTAGTTTCCATTACATAAGGCAACTGTAAATTCCCTTACATTCTTGGAAAAGCCAAAGGCTAATTAGTTGGTTGCAATAGGCAACTTTACCACAAGATGCCACCAAATCCTATACACCGGCCCTTTGAGGGTAATGTCTTTTTATAGTTGTAATTATGTGGAATAGAGTGATATTATAGTGAATGTTCAAATTTGTAGGATTTTTTCATGCTTGGTGATGACACTTGATGAGATGTAACAAAGCTCATAAATGAAGACATTACGTGGTAGTGAAGTATTTCTCAAAGATGATTCCAGGTCCCAACTCTTTACTAACCAAATTTCAAGGTAACCTTTTGCATTTGTTTAAATGAGACTAAATTCCACATTATCGAATTTAGCACAATCAGTGTTGGTTTTTGTCTCAGAAAATCTGCTACTTTACTCATACTTTAATAAAGGTAATTATGGATCAGGCCACTTTTTCCTTCAGTTGGAGGTAGATTATATTCATCATGATATGATTCAGTTTGAGGATATTTTTTGCACAGTTTTTTATTTGGTTTTATGAAAACCAGTGTGGTTGTTTATGGAATACAGATGTTGGTGCAACTTTGCAGCTTGGACAAAAGGTAATAACCAGATCATCCACTCCGATGTTCATTCACAACTATTTAACTCTCCAGTTATAGCGCTTGAACACCACCCTTCCACTAGTACTCACACCATCCCCTGTATATAGTTTCCACCATGTTTTTATCACTCCAGAAGTAACTAAAAAAACATAATAAAAAAATCTAACAAAAAAAAAGAAAAATTGTACTTCTTAACAGGGTGTTGTGGATGTTGACAGATGAGCTTTCACGTTCATAAACCTGTTACAGTTAAGGTTAATAATGGTATTATTATAAGATTGAAAGCATAAGAAAGGAAAAGTGTACTTTTTCTTTTTTCAGAGTCTGCCTTTTTTTCCGCCAAGAAAAGGGCTGCTGAAGTTTCAAGAATGTTTTTAAAATGTATTAAAGATGCAAGATTATGAATACATGTTCGAGGTTTGTCTCTGTTCTGTTTTGGAAGATAGATCACATATGGAAACACTATTTACCAGATTCCAACTGGCGGGCAGGAAGGGAGGCGGTGTGTGTCGTGTCTGGTACTTTCTGGTATTCAACGTAAAACCTGGAATCACAGAAAACAACATAACAGAATTTAGAATTAGTGAGTGAACTTCAGTTCATTAAAACAGAAGAGAACAAATGATCCGTTTCCTGCTTGGATTGACACACACTGGCCAGCCCTTTCTCTTGTCTATTGCCACCCCACTCCTGTTAGACTAACCAGACTTAGTCTTTTGGCATGTGGTAGAATGTAATGTTCTGTATTAGACCGCTCCTATATAGACACCTTGACATACCTACCAACACGGAACTGAATAAAAGGATTTCTCAGACCCACAAAAGGAAATTTTGGACAAATGTGCACACTTTAACGCATAGGATAAATCAGTGAATGCCGAACTCAAAACATACGGTCAGAAGTTTGAAGTAATTTTGAGAGAGAGGGCTAATTGCCTGGAATGGTACTGTAAAAGCGATAACTCTTGACGGGAGTGTTGGTAGATATGCACCAGGAGCCCATAGATGTGTCTCCCACCTACAGAGGCTTGTCAGCATCCCAGGACTGAAAAGTGGCTTCCTTTACTATATGTCGACATGTATCTACTATATATGTGGCAGTAAAACTTATACTCCAACAGGTTGTTTATGAAGGAGAGCACAAAACTAGAACTCTGTACCGCTTTGTACACAATAAATATCGTCTTGATATCATTTATTAGACAGGCTTTGTTAATAGTACCTCTTTGTCTTACCTACTGTACTTTGGTATTTGCTACATGTTAAAATCTGTCATGAACAATTGAGAAGAAACAAGCAAAGGAATCTGCTTTTCAGTTCTGTGGAGTGGATCCACTGTAGTGTGTGCTATATTTTTCTGTAGGGCACAACACCATAGCAGGAGCATGCAGAAGACAACAAACTGCTGGTTGTTAGAGGCATCTGTCCTATTAGATAGAGCTCATCTCCCCCCTTCAATTCTGAATATTTGGTATGAAAGAGATGTTCATTGTGATTCATTGTTAACCAGTGATGTGAATATTAATCATGAAATAAAAAGATGAGCAAAAGATCAGGCAGTTGTGTCATTTCTTCCACACATTAACCAATGTAATGCCATTTATTAATATTTACCTTGCACAATGGGTGACTTTTTTAACCTGTGCGAGACTATAAATGAGACGCTAACTTAGAATATGATCTAAAAAATTTGGTATAACTAAGGGCCTTGTCTTGTGACTTTTAACTTAATGTTGATCCTATAAAATCATAACTACCAAATATTTATTCATTTTTAGAAATGTCATCCTTAAAATTGCATTTTGTTTACATTATGCCTGTGTTATACATTGTTTAATTGGTGTAATTTAAATGCTGGGTGACATTTAATTTATTTTTCATTGACTGGGTGGAATATTTAAAAATTTTTTTTTTCAAGATCAAAAATAAACTCTTACTCATTCAGTTTCAAATGTGACTAAATAACCAATGCAAGGACACAGGCAATTCTACTGTCAATTCATTGACAGTAGATAGCCTATGGCTGCTAAAAGTAAACTTCTCAAACTGCCTTTCTCTTTTTTTTTTTTTCACATTAAACCAAAACATGTCACAAACCTGGTTTGTTTGTTCAGGAATTTACTGCTTTTTGTCTGTTTATAAGCCAATCTGCGTACCATTTGGATATTTGGTATATGAGTTAGGCTGTGGTGAAGAAGGCATACACTAATAAAGTGTATTTATAATTAAGTTCATCTGTGATTTCGTAAGTATTTAATGTAGTTCAGTGATCAAGCATTCCATATAAAATATTGCATTCATCAAATTGTAAATGCAGTGGGATGAATTTAGGTATTGGGAAAGTTATTGAAATTAAACCTTGTCCTTACATTCTTGTTATAAATTCAAAAAGACAAGTCAGCATATGAAGCATTTCCGAATTCCTCAAGGTGTCTGCTTTCTTCATCTGAAAAAAATAAATGTCAATGATATTTTAACTAAGCACGGCAAAACTGTGTTCAGTCACATGTTTGGTAACTGTAACACAGTGCAGGTATTTGCTTTTCAAGATGGATTAAAACAAATCTTATCTTAAATTTTGTACATAACATTATAGCTCCTGTTTTCACCATTCCTCTGTATTCATCTATAGCTTCCTTCATTCACTCCTCTTTCCATTTGATGTTCGTCTTTCCTGCTGTTTCTTCCTTGTTCTGGCCAGCTTTTTCATGGGTGCCATTACATTCTATAACAGGCATTAAAATGATCATGGTTTGGTTGTCCAACAAAGTCAATGGGAGCCAAAACAAATTACACAATTTGGGGAATTACCATCAGTTTGAAGTTCATTGATAAATCATTCATTCATTCATTCATTTTCCGAACCGCTTCATCCAGGTAATCCCGGGTCACGGGGAGGCTGTGCCTATCTC
>JAOWBC010000115.1:21987860-21999996 GCA_028566105.1 Hypoplectrus providencianus
CACTTCAATTTGGGCGGTATATATTAAAAATGTCTGAAAAGTAGATTTGGTGGGCTTAATAGGTACACTTACCCTATGTTTTTGTTACTTCAGTAAATAAATGTTCAAAATCAAAGAAGGACATGGTGTAGCCTTTTTTGTATTCTCCTACTTGAATGACATACTCAAAACGTTTAAAAAGTAATGAGTATTTTCTCATTTTTACACACTGTAGTACATAACCGTAAAAGTTTGAAGTGAAATTACTGAGAGAAATAAATGCATGTTCAACTATACACTGACTATATTTAGGTACATGCACACAAGTGCAAAGTAAAAGAATTAAGACAATAATTTTTTTTAACTAGAGTATAATTTGGAGAACAATATTATCATATGTTTTTGGATTTTATCCTGCTGTCCTATACCCTTGAGTAGGGTTATTTTGACAATTATTACCCAATTCACTCTTAAAAAAGGGACAGTGCTACCTGATGAATTGTGTGTTTCCTGTGAATGCATGGTGTTACTTTAGGAGTTTTGTACACCTTGCCTTCATAGTGTGAGCACAAAGACCTTTTATGGAAGGCAAGACGGTTCTCAATGTCAAACAACAAGATAATTACAACAAATAATTTGAAAACTTTATTTTATTTGCTGCACAGAGATATCAAATCTGGCAATATGTTATATCAATATACTTCCTCCACATTTAAATAGGTTTTGTAGGTAACCTTACTTCTTCCCTTATCTGGCCTTCTGGCATGGGTTTGTATCCTTGAGCACAAAGATAACCTGTGAAATTCCTGCTGCTGCTGATGAAAGCCTGAGGACAGTTTATGACGCACAACGGAGGAGTGAAGTTTTACGTAGAGACGAACAGCAACAGGTGTTTAACAAATGGACAGCCAATAATTAACTTTAAGAAACAGAGGATAACAGTGTAGCCAAATGTAAGACCCAAAACTAAAGCCTTAAGTAAACTTTACATGTTTCTGTGAGCTTATTTAGACATCATTGTGAGGCAGTGTAAAAAGCAAAATAAATATTGCATTTGTATATTGATGTTAGATACTTGGGCTTTGTTTTTAAGCAGTGTATATGGGAGTCTCATTGTAAGTATAACCCATGAAGAATATTCCTATAATAGGTAATATATATTCTCATGAACATCATAAGTTGCATGACCCAGTAAATATCTATTAATACCTACCCATGTACCTTGTAATGTATTTGTGTTTTTATTGCAGTTACTGAAAAGGAAGAGAGTAAGGTCAGATCCATGGACACCTTTCAACAAGGAAGGCACACCAGAAGTTTAACATCCCAGCCTGTAAGTCAACATCCATTACATTATCTCGACTAAATAACAGAAAATGTCTCATTAAGAACACTGTATATTTCTAAAACAAAAGAAAGGCCTATGAACTTTACCATTTAAGTAACTAATGGCTTTTAAGAGGGAGAAAAATTAGCACCTCATCAAGTATTCTTTCATCCTCAAAACATAAGTTACCATTATTAATCAAGACCTCCTTTTGCTGGGTTTTTGGAGTCGATCCAGATAGCTAAATCATGGGGTAAAAAGATTTCTGATATACTGATTTATCAACCAACATTGAATATATCCATTTACACATGGTTTTTGCAATGATCCCTCGAATGCGGATATGAACACAAAATGTGATAAGGCAGGATATTCGTGTCAAGTTTAATAATAAACTATCACTGTCCTAAATGGTACATTAAGTCTATAAATATAAAGTAAAGAAGCAAAATATGTAGCCTATGTAAACTGACAGTTCAACAGTTTAATGATGCATTTGGGGGTAAATTACATTAAATTAAATTACACTATTTGGTATATTTCTTTGGCATTTCTTTGGCCTAATCCCACCAAGACATCCCACTATGACAGTAAGATTAAGTGAAACTAACAAATACTTCTGAAATGAAATCATTTGTAAAATATTTATGAAGAATAGAAAGGAACTAAAATAAATGTGTGCAACAGTGAGACCAACTCATGTTATTGCATGGAAGAGTCAAAGCATAAAACAGAAACATTCAACTAGAGCACATACTGACAATCCCCACTGGACAAGTTTTCAGAAGCCTTTTGTTACGTGCACCACACAGGCGTCTCATGGATCAAATAGGATCAATTCAAATGAAAGTGTCAATCCCTACTGGAAACATGAGGCTTGATTTCACAGAGACCGCCCTCCCCCTCGTCAAGTCCATTTATGTTGCATGTAGTGAAGCATTTTTTGTAAGTACAGCTGTTTAAATGACACAAATCTTTCACTTTATACATGTTTAAAAAATGATTAACTTCATTTCCTTTTATTGCACTGCCACCCTGCCTCTGTTACTGTTAAACTACAAATTGATTCTTCTTGCTTGCAAGAGAATTAATTAATTAACTCAGTAATTTCAATTTAGTCCTGCTGGCAGTCAGCCTGTTGAAGGTATTTCAGCCAGCAGCCATCCACTCAGCTCCTGCAGACAGAGAGTGAGGTGCTGCCGACAGACTGCAAAGGAGTGAAGCACAAAGGTTCAACAGAAGCCTTAGCTGATCAATAAGCGTGGTAAACATGTTAAAATCACTCACACAGCAAAGTATTTGCGTGATATAAACAGCTCAAGAGAACAAAACGTCTTCCTCCTGCTCTTGCTCGTCTTGGAGATAGCCAGTAAAAAAGCCTGTGTAGTGTAACCTTTAGTCCCCATGCAGCTGTCCATTTATTTCCAGTCTATACACTGACAGGGTCACTCTGATGTTGAGGGCCCCATATTTTGTCATAATAGTAAAGAATATCTTCTGTTGATCTCTACATTAAAATAATCGTCTTGCTCTTTAAACTCATTCATTTTGTAATACTCGGAGAAAGCAAATCAAGCAATAATTAAAAGATCTGCCCATCTATTTTTCTTTCTTTATATTTTGTCTTTCTTAAGTACTTAATCTTTTTTTTTTTTTTTTTTTAATTAACTTACAATCTTGGTTTCCTTACTCACTTTTTACCTGCTGTCAACATCAAAAATATCCAACTTGCATAGAGTAGAGTTTAATAATTTAAACGCTGGTGCATCTTGCACCACCATACCTCCTGGCATACTTGGCAAGAACAGAGCTGAACTTTATCCGCATGCCTCTCTGCTATCACTTTGTAGCAGCTTTTGCTAGGCATTTTACAACTGGCTTGAAGCTTAGTTCAATAAATTGTGAACCCTTCTGTCTGCTGCTGAGCTACCACACTTGGGTTGGTAGCATTTCCTGGGCAGGCTTATATCTGAGCTGCAAACTGTTGTCGTGTCTTGGTCTCTTCGGTCACAGAGGGACAAAAGAGGCATCTTCAACCTACAGCCACTATACTAAATATAGATGTAAATCCCAGAATGTCATTTCTTTTGTCATGGATTTGGCAGACTCTACTATATAACATCTATTAATGGTGCAACTTATTAGATAGGGCCAGAATTTTTTGGTTCAAGAAATGAACTAATGTTTTCGGCTGAATGTTAATAAGTAACTGCTTTGATGATATGCAATCCATCTGTGCAAGAGGAAAAGGAAGCAACGTAGGTGAGCTTGGATCCAGGCTAGGCTTAGAGCAGACCCACATAAAACGGCTCTACCCATTCTGTGTAGCCTTCGAGCTCTGGAGCTAGAAGGCTGAACTTCAGTGTGCTCTGCTAAACAAGTAATCACTGAGATGGAGCCTTTGCCTTTGAGAACGAGTTTACTAAATCAGCCCCTCAGACACAGAATCTCAGTTAAGTGTAAGTCCAAGTTTTTGTGGGCACATTTAGTTTTTTTTAAATCACAAAAAAATTTCTATGTCTAACTTTAATGTTGTACTCCTTGGCATTAGAGGACTGTAGTCAAGGAAAGCAACCAAGAAGATGCTTGAGCCTGCAGAAAAGGCCTCCTGGTGGCTGTGGATCTGTAGGGGCGATCCGTGATGCCCAACTTCATTGATGACATTTCCAAATATCACCGTGAGGTGTATTTTAGTTCTTGTACAATAATATAAACGGTGCCATAATCACAATTAATTTATGTAATTCTTGGGCAAGGTGGAATGCTGCCCCCCAGTTTTTCTTTAGCCTGTGGCAAGGAATGACTTCTTTGAATGATTGTCTAACCTTAGATTATCTTTTATATCGTGCTGTAATAAACCCCTGTTGGCTATTTTCTGCTTTTTAATATTCAAGAAAATTGAATTAACTTGATTTGAGTACAAATAGCACATAATTCCCTTGATGTTTTATGACTGTTTGTAACCCATTGTTACATGTAATTCATGATAGCCTAATATACCAAAACGTTTTTAGTGAAGCTTGCTTAGCATAGGTAACAACTGGTAGTTGTTAAGAACGTCCTTCATACAGACACATATAATGAACTCCTTTACTTAGCCTTTATCTATTCTCAGCCCTCCATCAAAGGTCCCATTCCCAGCTGTCCACAGTCCTTGTATCTCAGACTTGTGCTATCACATGTACACACAAAGGAAGGTGTGAGGCATCTTGTCTCTCTTAAGTTTGAAATCTGATCCTACTGTGGTTTCAGATGAGGTTGCTATTTTTAGAATACTTGTTATTTACTGAGAGTCACTTGAGGAGGTGCTGAGTATTGGGTCCTGCCTCCATGTGTCCTTCGCTTGTCTTACCCTATCTCCTGGCCTCTATTCAGACAATGAAGGCAGTGGATGGCACATTTGTGTTCAGATGTGACTATAGTTTTAAAGGTTATTCTGCTGATGAAGACTGAATACTTCTTGTTACAGCAAAACTGGCAAAAAGGTAGGGTTTTAATTACATGAGATTTTATTTTAATTTCAAAATCAAATTTCAAAATTCAAAATAAAAAAAATATTGGCTGATTATGTGATATGAGACGTATGACTGTTATTTTTACAGATTAATATTATATTTAAAAATCTTATTGGAGTATGCGTATTTGGAATTTCTGTGAACGTTTTTGAGAATATTGACCAAAGCCTTGCTTTACATTATGACCCTTTTCATGCGTGGTGACTTAGTTCCATGTTATATATAACTATATAGTTCATAATTGTGTAAGTGAGCCTATTTAAAGTGATCTTTATGTATTGTTAATTGCAATGCATTTAAATGCTTACTGACTGTATTGTAGAAATGTCTGTAATAATGTTGCATGTCTGAAATTACATTCAACTGAAAGAGCTAAAGTGCCTTTGGCCATAATTCGCTTAACCTTACATGCTTTTCTTTTCTCTCTCTAAAAAAAATCATAGGGTTAATTGGGAAAAAACGCACATGTGAGGAGTGAGAGACCCTCTGCAAGAGTACCTCAGTATAAAAGGTAAGCCTATAAATTATGTATTCCATATTACCAGCATCTGTTATGTTAAAATGAGCATCACCTTTAATTCCAAAAATGTTGGGACACTGTGATGAGTTAAAACAGAATACATTCATTTGCAGCACACTTTCAATTGAAAATTGTACCAGATACCTAATGCTTAAAGTGGAACTTTCTCTAAACACATATTCCTAAAGAAAGTGATGTATTCTGTATTCTTAAGCACTTAGATTTTTTATCCTATATATTCTGTGTTCCAAAAATGTGGGACAGTTCTGACATAACTATGTCTTTTTGTCAAAAAGATCTCAGTTATATAGTATATGTATTATAGTATATAATATATATATATATATTATATATAGACTTCTTGTTAAGTACAATATAGTTTATTACAATATGTACCCCTTCTTACTGTGCTCTGAAGGTCATTTATGTCTTTATGGACAAAGGCCCCTCTCATAGTTTAACCTTAACCTGCTGCAGAACTGACCTCCAGGATGTGTCCCTAGACTATGTCATCACTGTTCAGAGGTTACAAGTAATGAGCACAATTCTGACCATGTATAACTCCCTCATCAGTGTCACTGTGTATGGTCACAGGTACAACAAAAAATTCCATTACTTATATATAATGTATGCTAATCATTGTATCCATGAAGTACAACAATAACTATTGATTCCAAGACAATATGGTAAAGTAATGTTGATTGCTTATGTTTTTCTTTCACTAAGCATTTACTGTTGAACGTAGGCTACAACCAGTTCATAATTCACAGTATGTAATGTATAGAAAAAAGTAATTATACTTAAACTGCATAATAGTCATCAGTATATCAGTACTTATAAATATCACTCAAATCTACCTGGTAATTAAGTATTTGTGCAGATAAATATCCAGGTCCAAAAAATATGTTGGTAGTTACAATTAAACATTATAATTGAGCCCAGCCTTGGCTGTTCTGTGTGGAGATTGAGTGATAATAAATGAATTAATGGTAATTAATGATGACCTTAAGGACACAATTTAAACATGGAGATATATTTTCATTGTGGCTGCATCTGCCAGAACCCAATGTATTCATAGACCAGCTACAGATATGCCTAAATATTTATATAATTACACAGTGCATTTACTTAAGCGTCACTATTTTAGGAAATTCTAATGTATTACAGTGTGATAAAGTTACAAAAGGAAAAGCCAAGGCAGTATTTTGGATGCTGATTTATTTTATTCTACTGAAAAACTGACATGCTTAGGGAGACACAATTATTCAGCTCAGGTGCCTCAGAAATATGATTTCATTCCATGTGCTTCACTCCTCATCATGTCCTTTCTGAAATAAGAGGGAAAAAAGAAATCAATGAAACATTTAATTGTGATTTAGAAATTGTTGTTTTCTAAATTAATTATGATTTGTGAAGATTTCACTTATGTTCTGTATATTAGTTCAAGGGTTTGTGCACACTGTTGACTATTTAATTTGTGCCAGTAATGGGTTATGGTATAATTTACTGACTTACTTGTAAACGATACATTTCTTTTTTTCTTTTTTTTTTTTCTGTAATCTCATTCTTCTAATGGGGCAAAAATGTAAGAAAATACTGCATTTTATATTACACAAGTTTTTATGATACATCATCCAGATTGTAGTGGCATTAGTGCTGTATTTACTATAACTCTAATTGGGCACATGTAGCAATTGTAATACAAGAAAGGATTGATATCAACACCTGACCTTTGACCCCACTTCACGACTCTTGGCACGCAGCTTGTTGACCTGGGACTCAGCTATGTCAGCTCTCTCTTCAGCTTCATCAAGCTCATGTTGAATCTTACGAAATTTGGTAAGATTATTGTTGGCTTGTTCTTCCTGTGAAACGTAAACACATCAAACACATCACGCATGTCAGTGCCTGACTTTTTATAATTGAATATACTTGCACAAATGCATGAAACCAGCTGACACAAGTGGCAATAGATTTTTTTTTTTCATTTAATTAATTCTTAAAACTCTTATCTATGTGACTAATGATTTAATAATATTTATTGGTCACAGTGTGTAATGGACTATGCAAATCTAATGTTGTTTATCAAGGATGATTAGTGTAATCTACTACTGTGCTGACCCTGTTGTGTAATGTAATTTTATTGGCCAACAGGACCAGAGCAAGGTCTCCTTTAATTGTATTCCTGCCTGGTAACCAAAGATATACCTGCCTGACACAGATTTGAAATCAAAGTGCCAATGAAGAGAGAAACATATGAAGTAATGGATATAAATTTATTCTTCTACCACTACCACTAACAACATTCCCAGTTAGAGAAAGGGAATGAAAAAACACGACATAGTGTATTTCTGGGCCCCCAGCTACCAACCAGCCAGTAATAAGACACAATTGTGGTTTCTTCTTGAACATCTATACTATAGACTCATTCAGGTAGAAATACCAAGTCAAGATTGCTTGCACTCAAAAGAATAGGTGAAATACACCTAAGGTGTTAAATTCCGAATAGGTAATAGCAAAGTTACACA
This sequence comes from Hypoplectrus providencianus, assembly GCA_028566105.1. Classification (NCBI taxonomy): domain Eukaryota; kingdom Metazoa; phylum Chordata; class Actinopteri; order Perciformes; family Serranidae; genus Hypoplectrus; species Hypoplectrus providencianus. The sequence continues at coordinate 21,995,730 of JAOWBC010000115.1, forward strand.
ATTTGACCACTAACAATGGCAAAGTGGTGCTTTGGATATCCACTTTTGCTCATTTACTCAGGGAAATGGAAAACAGTTTGGTTGTTACACAGTATATCCAGCATCCAATGACAAATCTGAATTGCAAGTCTCACAGTCACATACTATTAAGACAAATTACGCTGTGACAGAACCTCTGTGGTTGGTTGGTTTTACAAGTAGGTTTTTTGTTTAAGGACTTGGAATGGTGTATTGTGTTGTATTACAGCTCATGCACAAGGGCTGTTTTTTCAAGGTTAATTGATATTGATCTTCTTGCGTGTCAATATCAACTCCCTGAGGTCCCCAGTTTTAGACCTTTGCAATCATACACTGACCTCACTAGACATTTCTTGCATTTTGTCAGTCCATCAAAGCAGCAGATGACCTGCTGATGTCACCTAGCTTAACCACATAGTGTCTGCTGTATTTAGCAGAAAATAAGACATGGCATTGAATTTGCACACACACATAGATTCATTTTTTAAATTTAGAATACTTACAGCTTCCTCTGAAGTTCTCTTGTATGATTTGACCTTGAGTTGCAGCTTGTCTACCAAGTCTTGTAGACGGGCCAGATTTTTACGATCCTCTTCTGTCTGGAGAGAAAAAAGGAAACAACCAGTAAATCATATTTTTTTAAATGAAATTTAGACACTAAGTGGTCCAAAATTCTGACACATAACTTGCCTGATAGGTCAGCTCTTTGATACGTCTCTCATATTTTCGTATTCCTTTGATAGACTCACTGGACTTGCGCTGTTCAGCTTCTACTTCACTTTCGAGTTCTCTGATCTATTGGGAGAATGAGTATTTTTTAATGAAATGGTATATGATTTGTTTTTATTAGGAAGCATTAATCCTATAAGATGTTCTACATTGTCAGATTTTAATAACTCCTTGATTATGAGATAGCTCTTTTGTAATGATTGAAACTTACCCTGGCTTCAAGCTTCTGCACCTGCTTCTTTCCTCCCTTCATGGCGATCTGTTCTGCTTCATCCAGACGGTGCTGCAGGTCTTTGATGGTTTGCTCCATGTTCTTCTTCATGCGCTCCAGGTGAGCGCTGGTGTCCTGCTCCTTTTTCAGCTCCTCTGCCATCATGGCAGCATCAGTAATGGCCTTCTTGGCCTTATCTTCAGCATTTCTACACTCCTGCACTGCTTCCTCCACTTCAGTTTGAAGTTGTGACGTATCAGCTTCCAACTTCTTCTTTTGGTTGAGCAGGCTGGTGTTCTGGTAAAATGTAACATATAGTTATAGAATTGCTCAGTTAATTGACAATAATAAACACCTATGCAATGACTGCATGTTACCTGTGAGTGCAGTAGCTGCACCCTTTCACTAACATCCAGCAGCTCTTGCTCAGCAAGTTTGCGACCCCTCTCAGTTTGCTCCAGAGCCGCCCTCAGCTCTTCTACTTCGGCCTGAAGCAGGTTGTTGCGTCTCTCAACTATGGCAATGTTTTCCTTCAGATCATCATTGGCTCGAAGAGACTCATCCAACTGCAGCTGAGCATCCTGGAAAAATGGGAAATTTATTGTGAAGCAATTTTAATAAAGTAATTACATAATATGTCGAAGGTGTTGGCAGAAAAAAAAAATCAAACCTTTAGATGAGCATGAACCGCCTTCAGCTGTTTCTGAGCCTCAGCTGCCTGCCTGTTGGCCTGGCTTAGCTGGATCTCCATCTCATTGAGGTCTCCCTCCATCTTTTTCTTCAGGCGGAGGGCCTCATTCCTGCTGCGAGTCTCAGCTTCAAGGGAACTCTGAAGAGTATCCACAATTCGCTGTTGGTTTCTCTTTGCTTGCTCCATCTCTTCATCTTTCTCAGCCAGCTTGCGCTCAATGTCAGCCTTAATCTGGTTGAACTCAAGCTGGGCTCTGAGAATCTTTCCTTCCTCATGCTCCAGGGAGGCCTATGAATCGAACAATAGACATTTATGTAAATATAACCCGAGATATTGTTACTTATTACAAAAAAAAAATCTTAAGTCCAATACTCGAACATTCAGCATACCTCAGCTTCCTCCAAGGCTGTTTGTATCTCAGACTTCTCCAGTTCCAGCTGTTTTCGCATCTTCTCCAGCTCATGAATGCTCTTTCCACACTCGCCAATTTGCTCAGTGAGGTCAGATATTTCCTCTGAAAAAGCAAATTTGACATTTATAATGATTTAGTCAATAGAGCAGAAATGCAAAAGAGGCAGAGGACAGTGTTACCCTTACCCTGCAGATTCTTATTCTCTCTCTTCATGGTTTCCAGATGTTCAAGAGATTCTTCATAGGAGTTCTTCAATTTGAAGAGCTCAGTGCTCAGAGACCTGGCTTCCTTTTGAGAGCTCTCCAGCTCTGTTTGAGACTCTTCATACTTCTGTTTCCACTCTGACAAGACCTGTTATATGTATGATGATAGGTAAATTATGCCTGAAACCTTCAATAAAACTAAGTAAGTGCCGTCTGTCTTTTAAATTTAACCTTGTCAAAGTTCCTTTGCTTCTTGTCCAGGGCAGCAGCAGCAGCATTAGACCTCTCCACATCCACCATGAGATCTTCAATCTCATTCTGCAGCCTGTGTTTGGTCTTCTCCAGAGAGGAACATTTAGCATTCACTGCTTCGACAGCTTCCTCTGCATCCTGCAGACGCTGAGCCAGCTTCTTTCTGCATTATCATATAATTTATTCTGGATTAATTGCATTTAAACTTTGCAGAGTTGTTTCAGTGAAATACACATTAACTTACTTTGCCTCCTCCAGTTCCTCAGTCCTCTGGATGGCATCAGTTTCGTACTTGGTTCTCCACTGAGCCACCTCAGAGTTGGCCTTGGACATGCTGCGCTGTAATTCAGCCTTGGCCTCCTGCTCCTCCTCATACTGCTCCCTGAGCAGGTCACAGTCATGGCGAGCAGACTGCACTGCATGGGCTAAAGCATTCTTTGCCTGTAATGAAAACATATCTTGATGCATTTGTTTTTACCAACTTCTGCTCCACATTCTTTCTGGTATTTTGTTGCTACCTTGACTTCCTCCTCTAGTTGTCGTTTCAGGTCTTCAATTTGTTGAGTGTAGGACTGTTTTCCTCTGGTTAGCTGAGATACCAGGGATTCCTTTTCCTCAAGCCGCCTTACAAGTTCACCTAATTATAATAAAGAATAAAGTTAGTTCTTCATAATGTCTCAAACATATCAAAATTGTATTAATCAAATGCATACCATTCTCAGTTTGAAGCTTTGCTTTTTGCATGGTGAAGTCATTGATGGTACGCTGTCCCTCTTCTGACTTTGTTTTGTATTCGTGCATTTGGTCTTCCAAAGACCTGCACATTTTCTCCAAATTATTCTGAAACAAAAGCAATAATAATAGGGATGGAAAAAAATGTAATTCAAAAAGAATAAAGTCAACATACACTCCATGAAATATTTTACCTTTGCTTTAACTGTTTGTTCCATATTGGAGACCACATCATCCAGCTCCAGTCTGAGCTCGCTCTTCTCCTTCTCCAGTTTCTGCTTGACTCTCTGCAGGTTGTCGATCTGCTCTCCCAGATCAGCCACACTGTCAGCTTGTTTCTTCCTGAGTGTGGCAGCAGTGGCTTCATGCTGCAGAGTGGCCTCTTCAAGGTCTCTGCGGAGTTTCTGGAACTCAGCCTCCCTTTTCTTGTTCATCTCAATCTGGGCAGATGTTGCTCCACCAGCCTCCTCCAGTCTCTCACTGATCTCCTCCAGCTCTCTGGCCAAGTCTGCTCTTTGCTTCTCCACCTTGGCTCGAGCAGCTCGCTCGGCTTCAAGCTCTTCCTCCAGCTCCTCGATGCGGGCCTAGACCAAAATGAAAGCAACACTTTGAAGCATTTTTTAATTTGAACAATCATGCTTTGGTTTAAAAATGACATATTCAGTCGTCAATATTTTTTTTTATCCTGTTTAGCACATACCTGCAACTCCTTCAATTTTTTCTGGAGCTGGGCACTCATCGCTTGTTCATCTTCTATTTTGCCAAGGAGTTGGCTCATTTCAAAATCTTTCCTGGGCACAAATAAATAAATGAAAACGATGTACTATCGTTTAAAAAACATTTTTTGATTTCACAAATGTGCTTTTTTGTGATTACTTTTTTAGCCTCTCTTCAAGTTGCTGCTTGTCATTTTCTAGGTCCATGAGACTCTCTTGAGCTAACTTTAGGTCTCCTTCAAGCTTACGCTTTGCTCTTTCAAGGTCCATACGAACCTTTTTCTCTTGCTCAAGGGACCCTTC